>JAULJZ010182167.1:0-22273 GCA_032270985.1 Heliamphora pulchella | reverse complement strand
GCTAAGGTGTCAACTTTGATTGTTCAAAATGTGTTAACACTTTCATTTTGGAAATATAAAATATTATCCATTTAAAAATATTTATTCTTAGAAAATGAATTATGAAAATCATCGAAATCAAATTAAAAAGCCCTTGGATGCGTAGAGCACGGTACCAACAACAAGGATTGGCTGTTAGATTGTTGAAAACTGAGCCCCGGGCACCTGAGAAGTTAGAGAGAAGGCAGAAAGAAAAAGGAGAAAACTTAGTGGAGAAATTTTGAAAATATCTAACTCCAGATATTTATAAGCCTCCAAAATATCTTCTTCTTTTTTTTAATTTTTAAAATTCGCACCGCAATGCCCCACGGCCCCGAGAACCAACCCGGCATACATATCTAACCCCGATCATGCATCTAAAATCATATAAACATGCAAAATAGAAAATGGTAAACACGCGTTGAAAAACGCCAAAAAAAAAATGGGTCAGGGTCTCACATCAATACCTTCTACTCCCACAAAATTGTGGAGTGGGTGTAAGCCTAGTCTGAAACCCATTTGGATTTAAAAGTGTCGAGCACATGTGCTAAAAGGGAATGCAGGTAAGTTGGAATCGAGGAAGAAAATCTGTTTCTTTGTGGGGTATCCCGAGGGAATGAAGGGTGGTCTGTTTTATAATCCTAAGGATCAGAAGGTCATTGTTAGCACCAATGCTCGATTCTTGAAAAAGAATTATATTATGGATCACAAGCCCAATAGCAAAGTTATTCTTGAAGAATTGAGATAAAATACTAGTAGAATAGAAGAACAAGTCACTGATATTCCATTATCTCATCGTAGTTGGAGGATTATCGGGATAGGTACAAATCAAGAATAGGGTGCTGATGCACAGAGTTTTGATTCTGCACAGCGTGTTACTACTAGTTGTAGACACCCCAATTTGACCCCGCCTAATCTTAGGCGAATTCGATGATAAAAATAGGTGAAATAGTGCTTCAGTTCAATTCTAGGGAGGTGATCCAAGCTCGGTATTTGAACCCAAAACATTCAAACCAATAAAATTTTGTCGAACCATCAAAACTTACTGCCAAGTAAGGCGACCGCCATGTTCAGTTCGGCGACCGCCATAAAACTTTGTAGAAACCATAGCCAAATAGGGCGACCGCCACCTTTCATTATGGCGACTGTCATTTTGCATCATGGTAACCACCATACAACTTTGTGGAACCTTTCAAAAACATGGCGACCGCTGGCTTGCATTATGGCGACCGCCAACTCCAAATGGCCTAACGTGTCCCAAAAACGTGGCAACATCTCATTGGTTGATAAACCCTATAAATACCGTACCTCTGGTACATTTTCGAGGATAGAATTTGAGTGTGAGATTTTGAGAGTGATGCTCTACCATGTTGTTGAGCAATTCTGAGTCCCGACGCCGAAACCCTGCCAAAATACCGAGTTCCGAACCTCCGACAATTACGTTGAAGCGTTGCTTGGATCACCACCCGAGGATTAGACCGCCGAGGCGCATTCCATGACTTGAGGATTCTTTAGCAATCCAGGTATTCTCGCTTGGATCCCCGGTCCTTCTAACCCTATTCTCTCTCTTTGGGGTGATCGGGTTACGTTTAATCTCAATTCATGTATTCCTTTTTATTTGCATAGTTAATTTTGTTTTTATTCAATTGCTCTCATTTAGTTAATCTTTTAATTAATTGCTTATTTTATGCATTCACACTACGCACATTGTTCTTCTCTTTCTTATTTTTATTACTCCATCAATTTAGTGCTAAAATATTCTTGCAATTACAACTAATTAATGTTGCTAATTATTATAATAATGCACTTACATTTATGTAAATGTAGTAAATAATACTACATTTCACATTTAGGTTAAATAATTATTTTTGATGTCTTTATCTTTCTAACATTAGTTTAATTTTACTAGCATTTATTTTCATTTCTTTTTCTTGTAAATATTAGTTTATTTTTCTTTACTAGCATTCATTTTTATTTTCTTTTCTTTTTCTTGTGATATTAATGTGCTTTTCTTTTAGATATTAGTTTAAGTGTTCTTTTAGTAGTTTCTTTTTCTTTTTCTTTTTTTATTACCAATATTTCTTTTCTTTTCTTATTAATGCTAATGTTTCATTTTTCTTTATTTTCTTTCTTTTCATTATTAGTTATAATATCCATTTTAGCATCCATTTTTCTTCTTTTCTCACAAAGTTTCTTTTTTTATTATTAGCTTTATTTTCCTTGTATAGTATTTCTTTATCCTTGGTAAATTCAAAAATCACAAAAAGACTTTCAAGTTAATTTGCACTTTTAAATGGTAGTATAATTTTCTTCCATTTCTTTTATTTTCTTTCGTTTTGTTTAAAAATATGAAATGTGGATAATTTTGATTTCTTTTAATAAGTTAAAATAAGCATTTTCTAACTTTTTCATTTAGCATCATATTCTTTTACAAACTTCTTCATTTTCTCTCTTTTTAAATTCTCAAACTCTCTTTTGTTATAAAACCCTCATTTTATTTCTTTGGTAATAAGTTTTCTTTTAACTTTTATGCATCTTTTTACATTTAGTTTTTCTTTAATATTAACTTAGTTCATTCTTTGTAATATGCATGTTTCGGTTATTTTCCTTAAATTGTGTGTTTAGAATAATTTAGCTTATTAACAATTCATGTTTAGATTTTTTTTTTTTTATAATTAAATGTAGCATAAAAGAAAAGAAAAAATACAAGAATCCAAGGAGCATACCCCAGGAGATTACATGAGACTAGAAAGAAAATCACCTACAACAAAGAACCCCTACTCCCGCTCTAGGCGGGACAATCCAATAACCACAAACACAAACCCGAACCCCCGCTTGAAAGCGGGGCAAACTAGCAAAAAAACAAAAACCATGCACAACCCGCACGGGTAGGATGCACTTCAAAACAAACAAACCTAACCACAATCAGGTTATTGGGTCATAGAGTACTAGTTCAAAGGGCCAGAACTCTTTTTCTTCTTCTTCTTGCTATTGTGGTCCTTCATTCCTGATTGTTGTTTTGCTATAGAGGGGGGAGAATCCTTCGTTCCATCGGACGGTTTAGACTTACCATCAACCGGGGTCCACAACTCCTTAGCCTCACTAATTCCCTCATCTAAGAGCCAGAAAGAATTTGAGAAAAGAGCTACATGTGTCGCTTGCTCCCGTTCACCCACATCTTCTAACGTTGTTAAATCCACATTAGTGGCATCCACTTCAGCCACCTCAGTCGCATTGATATTATTCTCCTTCGCCTTACTCAACACATCAACACTAGAAACCAAAGCATCCTCCTGCCCTTTACCAGCTCGAATCCATGCATTTTGGCCCTCCACTGGAATTAGAGGATTAGATTTCTCACTAACAAGATTATCATGGGTAACTATTCGACCAACTCGAGTCCATTCATTGTGACGCTCTACAGGCTTATTCTGGCATGGACTAATATCATGACCGAAAACTTTACAATGAGAACAAACCGATGGCAGACCTTGGTACTCAACACTAACTTCCACAGTATCCCCTTCACATTGAACCAAGATAGAATGCGGCAATGACATAGCCGCATCAACTTCTACACAAACCCACGCATACGAGATACGCTGTTTCGTATCTGTAGCCCGATCCAAGAAAAGAGGAATACCCTCTGCACTTGCTATTCTACTCAAGCATGAAGAGTTCCAAAATTCAATAGGTAACTCATGGAATTTTACCCAAATAGGAATGTTAGAGATAGCTTCTTTGGAAAGCTTAAGCCGCTTTCTCCATCTACGTAAAATCAAGAGCTTACATGAAAAATGCCAAGGCCCCTTATCTAAGATGTTCTCCATTGCTTCTATATTTCTAAACTTGAAAATGTAAAATCCCTTGTTAGTACCATACACATCCACCAATCCCTCTTGACCCCACAGCGTCCTCACCGTGGCTTTAACCAGCCCCAAAGCCAGATCGACATCTAAGAAATAACCCACGAGGCAAGATTCCCAAGACTCGTCATCAACCAAATCTCTTGCTATTTCAACAATCTCCGGGTGGTTTGGGTCCGCTAATTCCATAAATTCTAAATTAGTACCTGATATGCTTTGGTTCATAAGCAAGGAGGCCTATGATTTCGGTTGGGGAAAATTGTCAATAGCCGCATTCCCCCTAGACACCTCTGCCAAGCTAATTGGCTATGCCGTTGGAGCCCAAGACTGAGTAGCCCTTCCCATAGGCCCAACCCCATGAAGGTCACTTAGTTCCTGAACGTATTTACCTCTCAGTCGAGCACCTCCCTTGTACAGGGTACGCCCACCACCCCTACCCCTGAACGGAAGAAGCTTGAAGGACTGTGCCCGAAGAGGTTCATTATGGACGTTAGCCCCCCTTCCCAGCTCCTTAATAGCATTTTCCTCCGACTTCACACAAAACTCCTTAAGAAAACTCGAGCTCCGAATGTCCTCTAAACATCGCTCCCTAGGGTTCTCCTCTGCTCCCCCGAGAACAGAGACACAAGAGGGGGCATTATGCGTTTTGGCACCACAAAACAGTTGCCTCGTATTCAACTCTCTCAACAACGCAAGCCGCGCGCGAAGGTCTTTAAAAACTCCTCCCAAATAGGGCTTACTCTAGATGTCAACCGAGCAAGTTCAGATTCGAGTGTTTGTTCAAGCTAGACTTGTGCTTCCTGTATCTTACTCATCACTTGCGCCTTCGAAAAGATCGTCTAGAAGGAGAGTTCGGCACAGCGGTGCACGGGGAACCCTTATACTGAGTTCGTTGTTCCAGGCTAGCTAGCGTCGGCTCTGGATCCTCACTATGTGCTAAAACCCTAAATGGATTCTGTGCCATAGCCATGTCAGTCGCCATCAACAGGGTATCGCGATTGCCCTAGCACAAAATGTGTTTCGCACCTTCAATCTCACCAAATTTCACACACACATTCTTTGTTCCCTCTTTCATTTTTAGGTAATTTTAGCATTTTTAACCATATTTTTGTTCTTTTATTCAATCCATGCTAGTTTAGTTTTTTTTGTAAATATTGCATGTGGGTATATTTCATGTACCCTTTAATTAGAAATTGCATGCCGTAGGACTTATGAATTCATCTCTTTATTTGTTCTAATTTGGCGTTCTATATACGCATGTTATATATTTTTTATATTTGATTTTGGATGTTCCCTCTTTGCCTCCATTTTCTTTGTTTGCATGCATTTGAGAAATTTTATTAAAGAACCAATGATGATTAGTAGAGGCCAACCTTACGGTTGGACGAATGAGATGCCTAACACCTTCCCCGATTCGTACTTTAACCCCCGAACCCTCTTTCTCTGATTAACGTTTTCAAGATCAATAACCATTTTTGTTTTTCTTAGTTTTTCTCAAAAACTAAGTGGCGACTCTATTTTCAATAAAAAGGGATTTTCAAAATTCGACTTTTAAGGTGTTAGAGGTTTTTTTAACATTTTTGAATTTTCTTATTTTTGAATCATTTTTCCAAAACCCCTAAATCCCAACACTACACTAGTACACAAACACAGGTCGTGCCTCGTCGTAGTGGGAGGGTTGTTCATTAACTTGATCGGTATATGTTCATGAGAGAGTCTTTTGACAGGATCCCGACAGAACTAGATACCGAGCCCAGTAATTATAATGAAGTACTTCAAGATAAAGATGAAGATCATTGGCAAAGGCTATGAATTCAGAGATAGAATCTATATATTCCAATCAGGTCTGGGAACTTGTAGAACCACCCGAAGGGATAAAACCCATTTGATGCAAGTGGATCTACAGGAGGAAGAGAGGAGCAGACGGGAGGGTTGAAACCTTCAAAACTAAGCTTGTTGCTAAAGGATTCACTCAAAAAAAAGAGATCGATTATGAGTAAACCTTTTTGCCGGTAGCCATGCTTAAATTTATCCAGATTCTCTTATCCATTACTGCACATTTCATTTATGAAATCTAGCAAATAGATGTCAAAATAGCTTTCTTTAATGAAAGTTTTGATGGGTGTATCAATATGATGCAAGCAGATGGATTCATTATAAAGTTCTAGGAACACATGTTGTGTAAGTTTAAGAAATCTATTTATGGATTTAAACAGGTATCGAGATCTTAGAACACTCGGTTTGATCAAGTCATTAAGTCTTATGGTTTTGATCAGAGTTTAGATGAGTCCTGTGTGTACCAAAAACGTGATGAAAGCGTTGTGATCTTCCTAATACTTAATGTAAAAGATATCTTGCTAATCAAAAACGATATGGGGGCATTATGTACGATTAAAGTATAGTTATCTGGGTAGTTCGATATGAAAAACTTGGGAGAAGCCAATCATATCTTTGGGACCAAGCTTATATGAGATCGAAAACAAAGGATATTGAGTTTATCACAAGAAAATTATATCAATGATATCTTTACTCATTTTAGCATACAGGATTCTAAGAAAGAATTTCTTCCTTTCAGACCTAGAATCACTCTATCCAAGGATCAGTGTCCTAAGACACCTAATGGGATAAAAAAGATGAAGATAATTCCTTATGCTTCGATAGTAGGAAGTCTCATGTATGCTATGCTTTGCACTAGACTTGGCATTTGCTTTGTCATTAGCATGGTTAACAGATATCAGTCTAATCCAGGGCAAGAGTATTGGACTGCGGTAAAGAATATAATCAAGATTCTGAAAAGGACTAAAGAGTATATATTAGTTTACCAGGTAGACAGTTTAGTACCTTTGGGGCATACAAACTCAGATTTTCAATCTAACAGGAATTTTCGTATGTCTACCTCGGTATATGTGTTCACCTTAAGAGGTGGAATTATAAGTTGAAAGAGTATCAAGAAAACCTGCATTGATGATTCCACCATAAAGGTTGAGTATATGGCAGCTTCTGAAGCAGCTAAGGAGGCCGTTTAGCTCAGGAACTTCTTGTTGGATCTAGAGGTGGTACCTTCAATTTAGTCGACTATTACACTTTACTGTGCCAATAGCAGAGCGGTTGCAAACTCGAAGGAGCCAATGGTACATAAGAAAGGCAAGCATATTGAGCGAAAGTATCACATGAAACGAAAAATTGTACAGAGAGATGATATTGCTGTGACTAAGATTGCATTAGGAGACGACCTTATAGATCCTTTTACAAAGAGCTTACCGGTTCAGATTTTTGATAGTCATGTAGAGGGCATAGGAGTCAGATGTACGGCAGCATGGTTTTGAGTATAAGTGGGAGATTACTAGGGTTGGTATACTAAAAACTATGTTTTTAGTATTTAATTTTATTTTTAATAAAATTAATTTTTTATTTTATGAGAATATTTATGAGCAATGTATGTGTATCATTTCTTTAATATTATGCATGGATGTATGATATTCTATACAATATTTAATCTGGTGTGTAGAGTACGGCTTGCACACAAAAGATCAGATTTTAGGTTCTTACAAAATATAAGTTTTATGTTCACAGTTTAGATAGAAATGAACATACCATCGGTACGACTGTAGCACAGAATTTTAGTAGGCCTGCCTTAGTTGTAGGGAACAAATAATAGCGTCATCTATTATTCTGACTCTCTATGCTAGTACACTTTGTGTGTATTGAACGGAATACATTGGGGTAATTAATTTTATACTGACTATATAAATTAATTTGCACCCCAAGGTTTTTATGAATAGTGTTTATGCTCTTAATCCTGAAATAATTATTAATTTGTGTATATTTAATATTCGTTGTTTTGATTCATTAAAGGGAGCGATCTTATATGGAACTATATTCCCGGTGAGTTGAATAATGGTATTATTTATATGGTGAATATTAATAATTGACGAAATTTACGTTCCGAAAGATCGGTATTGACGATACCCCCTTAAGGAAGCTTATAAGTTTTGAACAGGCTAAACCTTGCAGGTAGATTTGATTATCCGGCCGTCAAATAAGTTAAGCAGAAGAGCTTAAGAAACTTTAGGATGCCGATTAAAAAAAATTGTCAGTAAATAACTTTAATTAGCTGGTATCGAGAATCTTAACGTGGAGAGAAATTGTATACGTTTAATAATAAGAGCTTAATGCAAGATAGTCTTGAGATTATGCGTCAGAGTGCAATTATAGTTCTTTAATGTTGTTAACTGTAATTCAGTGTTTTGTAGAAATTACAAAAATCGCTACTAGTGTTCCATGATTGCAAATACCTCTATGAGGTTTCCTTAATTGTGAAAACCGCTGATACGTGTCTGTATTTCACTAGAAGTCTTACTCATAATTACTCCCCAGGTCTCTACTATAGTTCTATAAATATAAGGGTAGGCTGAATAAGTTTCATAACTTGTCTTCCAAGACTAAAGCTGTCCTAGTTCTGCTGGTACGCATTTTTGATAGATTGTAGCCCACCCTACATTCAATAATCGTATAAGAGAATACAGTAGAAGCTCTGACAAGAACTTCAACTCAAATTTAAATCGTAGTTGAAGATTCAATCGGTAAAAAAGTATTCTTCTAAAATTAGCTGTGGTTGTACGGGTTTTATTTTGATAATTCATCATCAAAAGTTCTATCTGAAGCCCATTTTGGCGTTTAACCATCCAACTAATTTTTCATATAATCGTTTACAAAAATAATAATTTTGGCAGTCTTACCTTCAACAATCTTAAGCAAAGTAGCTAAGGTATTGACCCTAAATTTCACTTGTGTCGACACACTTGAATTTCAAGCGTACTTTACCTTAAGGTGTCGACCCAATTATCAATTGGTGTCGACATAAAATGTTCTTCATAAGAACACTGAGTGTCAACCCATTTGATACAAAGTGTCTGCACAAATGGTATACATGGCACAAGGTGTCGATTCATTTGTTATTAAGTGTCAACACTTACTCTTTTCGAAAACAAATAAATATAATCTATTTTAAATCAATTTAATTAAGAAAATGAATTATTAAAATCATCAAAATTTAATTAAAAATCTATTGGGCTAACAAAAGCCATACACGCATTTGATTAAAAAAACAAATAAATGTATAAAATTCTGATTTTATGGTTAAGCTAAAACTCTTAAGCCAAAGAGTTCATGTTCATCTAGAAAACCAGTAATTCTGTCAAAATTAGAATTCTAGTCTTCTAGTTCTGTCAGAATCATAACTCCGCTACTGTCACAACTCTGTGCCACCAGAACTCCTGCAAGTCATAACCACTGCAGGTCACAGCCACACCAAGCCAACTGTTGTTATCACTCCGCCGCCGTCGTCGCCTACACCGCGCCTCGTCGTGCTGCCATGCACCTCGCCCATGTTCACCAGCGTTGAGCTCCTCCGCAACCAACGTGGGCGTGCCCCGCGCTGCGCTATGCTGCTGTGCTGCTACGCGCGTTGTGCTGTTGCTACCTTGCCATGCTTCCGCTGTTGGCTGTCCTGTTCTTTATTCTTTGAACTGTTCTTCGTTCTTTGTTACAAAGAATGGAAAACAAGAACATAAAATGGAAAAACAAAATATTTACGTTAATCCTATACCTTCAAGGTATTCACAATCAATTATCACGACCAAATTTTCGTAGAAAAAGGATTAAACAACTAATAATTATTAAGAAAATATGCAATCAAACATGAAAAAATCAATGACCATTTAAGTTGGGATTAAATTGCCTGTAAACCAAAGTTAGTATAATCTAAATCTACCTGAACCCATGATTCAATCATGCATAGTCAAAGACAGCTCTGATACTAATTGTTGGGGCAAACTGTCAAGATCTTAAGATTATGTCTATAATTTTAATCAAAAAAATAATCTTGATGAGCAATCACCGAAATAGGCTCCAGATTAAAATCTTTTGATATCGAACAATCAAAAATAAAACTCGGTATAACTCCCAAAGTTAGTTTAGGATTATACATGTTGAAAATAGATTGGATTGATTCTATTTGCAGCCAAAGCCAACAAACTTCAGTGATAATTGACTAGAAGTCAATTCTCCCAAACAAGCCTTCAGTTGTATTCCCAAATGTCAAATACAAACAAAGCATGGACTTTGATCTATTATGTTCTTCAAAATCTTTCTAGTCGCATGTTTTTTTGATTTTACAAGACGTGAAAATCCTAGAACTAATGAATAACTGGCGATTAAGTTTTATAACAGCATATAAATTAGTTACAGCAGAATATAAATTAGTTACAGTAGAGATCTGTGGAGTAAATAATATGTGGACTCCTAATGTAATTATGAAATCCTACCTCAACTCAGAAGTAATTTCATTAAAATATAAATTATAATTCATTCTATTAAAAAATTATATATAATTGCACTCTCAGCCTTTGTCTCAAAATCGAAGTATTCAAGCTTCTGTTATTAAATGCTTATTTATTCTTCTCACGTTAAGAATATGGATACCCGCCGATTAAATTAAATTATTGACAATTATATTTAATCGGTTTTTTCAAAAAATCCTTAAGACCTTCCGCTGAACTTATTTGACTTTCGGATTATAAAATTCAAATGCAAGGTTTTGCTCGATCAAAACTTATAAGGTTCCTTAAGCGGGCATCATCAATCCAGTTCATGAGACGTGAATTCCGTCAATAATTAATATCCACCATATAATTAACGCCGTCATCAAACTCGCCGGGCTTATAGACCCATAAAAGATTGCACCCTCTAATAAATCAAAATAATATACATTAAATGTGTTAAGGTTGTACACTAAAAATTATAATTTTAGTTTTCATATTTAATTTTATTTTTTAATAAAATTAATTTTTCTATTTTTTATGAACAATATATGCGTTTCATTATTTATAAAGATGTAACAATTATTTTATTTGCTTAAAGAATAACTCAATCATGGTTAAAAACTAAACAACTAATGTTGATTATTTTAATATAATTAGGTATATATTAAGTACATAAAAAGGTAATAAGAATTGAATTTGAAGAAAAAGACATGGGACTGATTATTTTATTTTTTTATGATTTTTAGATATGGACGCCTGGTTCGTTGTCGTACCATACCAAAATAAATATTTAAAATTCTAAAATTAACTACTATTTGGTAGAATAGTAGTTGATTTTAGGATAATAGTTAAGTTCAGGTATCGTTCCAATAGGGACAAATAAGCTAAGTTACAAGTATTCTTATATTAATAACTAAAATTAATTTGAAATAGAATTTGATTGAGATTATAAAATATGATTGATTTGAATAAAATAAAATAATAAAAACTATTCTAAGCCTATGTTTAGCCTAGCTTTTTAACAAAAATTTTGCTTAAAAACCTTTAATAAAGCCTACTGATTTGGCCTAAGTTGACACTTTCTATATCTTTTTACATTTACTTTTTATAAAAAAAGCTAAAAATCCAAAAATTCTTAAAAAAAAGTTAGTCCAAACACAAGCTAAATCTAAAAGATAATGAAAATTCCAAAAGTTTGAATCTACTCTAGCTAGTAATTTAGCTCTATTCAGATTCTATTTCATTCATTCGATTCAATTCAATTAGACCACGACTACAAGACTGGCATAGATTAGCAAGATGATAAAATCGAATTCAAATCCGGCGTATCCTATCTGAGACGTGGCACATATCGTCTGAGTGATCCTGGCACGATCCGTCCTATCCGAGCATAAGATATCTCACGTTTGGATAAGAACAAGAACATATAACAGTTGCATGATCTCGTTATTACAATTACAAGAAGTAAAACCGAAAACTAAATAATCAAATTAAAAACCCGTTAATGAAACACCAACGTCTCAAAATCATACAACGAACTGAATCAAAATAGAAAAGAAATATAAATCTAAACTAATTATAAAATACCGACTAGGAGTTCATCATCCTTTAGGAACAAGAAGATCAGTCAATCATCTTTCGACTCGAATTCATGAAGAGTTAAAGAAGAACTGGTTCCCGAGCCTCCGCCTTCGTCTTTTCGTTACTTTTCGAGCCTCCACACTTGCCTCTGGATGAGTCTTCAATCTGATTTTTGAAGATTTAGATGTAATTGAATGATTCCCTTAAGCCTTGTATAAATAGAGATGATCCATGTCCCTTGTTTCAGTGTTTCAATCAAATTCTGACTGTCTCGTTCCGTCTGGACGCTTCTTGTTCCGTTCGGACACTTTTCCAACTGTAGCTTTTCGGTTCAGATGCCCATATTTCTATATGGATGCAAATCTCTCGTCAATTTTCGTCCAGAGGCCCATATTTTAGTTCGGACAAAATTTTGCAAAAACGCGATTGCGTTATTATCCCGATTTCAAACGAGCATATCTCCTTTATCCGAAATTCGAATAGGTCATTCTTATATTCAAATTGAAGCCCTGTAAGTCAACTTTCCAATGGTTTTACACTCATATCAAAATTCATTTTGTACAAAAATTTATGTCCAAAATAGTAAAGGTATGTCAATTTTTTTCACTAATTTTTCGTATACTTTTAGCTGAACTTCTTTTGAAACTTTATTTTCTTCACCGTTAAACCTTTTTACCAAATTTCTTGAATTTTGAGGTATTACCACTCATGGTGCCGAGTCTTCGGGTCCCCGAATCTAACCGAAACAATGTTGTTTTGATACTTTTGGCCTCCACGTTGGAATTATTGACCTTTGACAGTTTTTGATCTATTTTAGATCTTTTTTTAACCATCTTGCTTTTTTTAGTGCTAACACTGAAATACTACTAAAACATATAAGTAAACACATAATCAAGGCTTAAAGAACGATACTTTGTAGGTTTTGATAAGCACTTTTACATACCGATCACACTCCCAACTTACATTTTGCTAGTCATCGAGCAAAACAAAAATAAAAGACGATTAAAAAAATCTAACTAAATCTATTTTCATAGGATAAACTATTGCACTTAGCATGTGCAACAAGCCTTTAAACCCAAAGGTTACTCGTAGTGGACAAGTTATAGTCTCGTAATGGTTTCCAAAGATGATACCCATAAATATCAACCACATGCATTTTGAAAAACTTAAAGTTAAAATTGTGAATTTCATACCCTTGATAATCAATTTGCATATTTCTTTTAGTTACTGCCATCCTTACAATCAACTTCCCATAGACTTGGACTCAGTGTGTGTGAAAACTCAGCTACATGCCTCAGTATCATGCTTCTGAACATTTAAAATTTCAATTTCTGTCAAAACTATATCTCGACTTTAATTCTCACTTGATATCACTCACAATTAAACACTCAGAAATAGATTTATATATTGGTGCACTTATGGTATGCGGCAAAATTTATGTTAAGCAAATCAAATATATTCTACATACTTTTGACACGAAAAGATGCTGAATTGAAAAAAATGACTCTTATTCTTGTGATTAGAATACCAATTGTTGAGAATATATGAAGTACTTCATTCTTCATTTTCAATTAATTATTTTCACACATTAAACCATGTCATTCTTGGAATCAAATAGGTCTTTATTTTTTGTTGTAGCGTTAGGTAGGAAAATGTGTTAATTGTTAAGCATTATTCAATTTTCTATTTTCTTCAATTATTACACACATTCACCATTTCTACAGCCAACTTTTGATTTTATACTTCACAGAATTCTATATTTTGCCATTCACTCAATCATTGCTTTTTTTTGTACCAATCAATTGTCGTTTTTTTTCTTTGCCCTTTTTTTCATTCAATTTTTTTCATTCTCTTTTTTTCTCTTTTTTGTTTTTTACAAAATTTTTCACTTGTTTTTATTGTAGATTTTATTATACTCATATAGTCACTTAACCTGTTTACATGAAATTTTCAAATATTACAGGAAAACAAGAAAAAAGATTTACATGTAAAAAGCTTAAAAGGGGGACAAGGGTTAATTGAATAAAAAAATACGAATATACTCAAATATAGAAATATGGCCTAAAATCCTTTCTCAAGTTTGACATAGTTCTTTTGCATGATCCTTATTTTTGAAAAATTTTAAATGAGCTTTATAATAATGTTCTCAACTCTTAGCCAAAATGAATGAATAATGAGATTAATCTACTAATGTATACTGATACAAAATGTAATATGAGTAAATGTAGAAAATTTTCTCAAAAAAGAAAGATAGTTTCAAAATCTTACTAAGGGTTAAGTCTCCATTTTTTAATTTTTCTAGTTATTTTCACTATCAATATTCACTAGCATAAAAACTGATTAAGCAGCTGAGTGCGCAGTGCATAAAAGCTTAGTGTACAAGTCCGTAGTCTATTTTTCATAAAAATTTTAGCGACCCAAAAATTACACGTTTTCATTTATCCAGGGTACAAGATTCATAATTCTAAATTAAATTTTTCAAAAACACAATTTTTTTTTAATAAAAACTAAACTGATAAAGTGGTACAAAAAAAGGGCAAAGAAAATAGATTGATTGGTACAAAAAAAAGCAACTTGAACTATCCACACAACTTGAACTATCCAACGTCAGGTGAAAAGTAAAACACCTACCCCACAACTTGAACTATCCAACGTCCCCATTGGATGAAAATAGATATATGATGCAAAAATAAAAGGGTTTAAGATTTCACCTGACTTGAAAAAATTTAAAAAAAATGCTTATCTTTAAAAATGTTAGTGCCAAGCATCCACAAAAGATAGCGAAGTATTTAAAGAATATAAGGACTAATATTCACAGGATTATGAAAAGAATTTTTTTTTTTTTGATTTTTTTTTATGTTTTTTAACACTTAAAGAAAACAATGAAATCCTGGGTTCCCTCCCAGAAGGGCTAAGTTTAACGTTTTTAGCCAGGCATCAGAAAAAAAAAATCAATCTTTTTCGCTTCTTGTAATTAACTAGGTAAGGATCATATAAACAGATTAGCAGATTAGAACATGTGTCCTTATCCAAGTAAGTTCAAGATTTTGAAAATTTATCATGGGGGTCAAGTTTTGATTGATCAGGACACTTATCAAAAATATTTTCATTATTATCAAAAATTAAAAGTATTTGATTTTGAAATTCAGATTGAAAAGATACAACTACTGGCAACTGTTTCTCAAGTGTCTTTTTATATGATGGCATATTAGCAGGAAATTTAGAAAACCCTTGAGAAAAACTATTAACTTTAAGCTCATATGTCCATTCTATTTTCGAGTAATTTTTCAAATCAATATTTTTGATAGTTGTGACATTTATTTGACTAGGGGACATCAACTTAGAAATGGAAGTTTCTATATTATCATTTGTTAGCCCAATGATTTTTTATTTAGATTTTGATGATTTTATAATTCATTTTCTAAAAATAAATCGTTTTAGAAAGATAATATTTAATATTTCTAAAAAGGTTATGTTGACTCAAAATGAGCAAATAAGTTGAGACCTTTAATTATATGAGATGACTCATCTCTTAATAGATTAAACATTTAAGTATTCTTGAATGAGAATATTTTGTGTTAACCCCAATTGATAATTGAGTCAACACTTTAAGGAAATGAATAATTGAAGATCTCAAGTGTATCAACACTTTTGAGAAAATGAGTTGACACCCTAACATATCTGTTAAAGATGTTTCAGGTATCAAATATTAGTGTCGAGACAAATAGATTTTGGGTCAACACAAAAGAGCCGAAGCTCTCTGTACTCAAAAAGAGTCTACACAAATTGAGTTTGAGTCGACACAAAAGTGGTTCATCACTTTTGTTATCCAGAACTTTGAGTCGACGCAAATTGAAGACGAGTCGACACAAAAGTACTGAGGCCACCTACAGATTTTGTGAGTCGACACAAATATCCCGAGCCCACCTAAAGAAATTTTGAGTCCACACCAAAGTTCAAATGAGTGGACACAAATCTCCCGAGGGATCATGTAGAATTTTAGTGTCGACACCAAAGACAAAAAAGGGTCGACACAAATTGTCCTCTCTGAAAAGTTGAAGAGCAATTGAATCGACACCAAAACCAATTGTGTCGACATCGTTGTGTTGGTGAGAAGAATGCAGAAAACGTGTCAACACCTTCGAAGATCAGAGTTAACCCAATCATTTGAAGAACCATGCTCTAGACATTTTGTATCGACCCAAAAGCATTTTTGTCGACACCTGCACAAAAATTCAAATTCGTGGCAGAGTTCAACAGATGGATTTTTAGCATTAAATGCCCTCACCTACCTTCAACGGTCATGAATCCTCAGAAGCTTATATAAGGAGTTATTCCTCAGCATTTAAAACTCTAGAGACTTACAGTCACTGTTCTATTACTTGATTCAAAGTCAAGTTCTTCAAGCTCTCATGTATTGCTTTAACTCCAGCTCTTGTATCTCATCTCTCTTTACCTCTTCATTTATAGCCAATCAATTATGTAAAGAGAGTGAGTGATTCTCATTAAAACACTTCATTTATTGTATTAATTGGTGAGTCACCCTTTGTCCTTTGAGTGAGTGAGTAAATCTCATCAAAGAAGAGTTCAAGAGTAATTAGAAGAAAACAGGGGTTGTTTTTATAGAATCATCTTGAGGCTGTTGTAAGGCTTTTGAATGTTTTCGTAAACATTCCTATCCTGGTGGATATTCTCACGGGAAGTCTTAAGCTTGTAAAGCTTTGAATGCACCCGTGAAGCATTCTATCATAGTAGAAATTGTCAAGGAAAAACTTGAGGAGTGGACGTAGAATTGGAAGAAGCCGAATCACTAAAAGTTTTTGGTGTCTAGTTCATTTTCTCTATCCCTAACCACTTTAATATTTGCATTGCTTTAATCTTTAATTATTTTGTTATATTTGTTTGCAATATAAAAAGGTTTTCGAAAAAGTTTTAAAAACTGTTATTGTCTTTTTAAAACCCAATTTACTCCCCCTCTTGGGTTACCTATAACTAACAATTGGTATCAGAGCGAGGTTGCAGGTTCGAGTCTCCCTTGGGTAGTTTTTGGGGGGGATTGTTGGCTTTACGGGTGCTAGAATCTCCTTTAAGGGACTCGCTAGTACATGAGGGGTTTCCCCTCTATGTGTTATCGGTGCTTGACAGCCCATCATGCCGGTGCGCCATGTGTGCACTGCAAAGCCCCTTAACCCACTCACTGCAAGTATAGATGCGGGGCTTTGCGCTGCCATGAGTATAAGGAAATAAAGGTGTGCCTTCACCACCACTTGCGATTTTTGGTGAGATGGTCAACGCTTGATCTTAACAATTGGTATCAGAGCTTGGGCTCTTATTTTTGACTTAATAGTCTAAGAGTTTACATGACAACCACTAGCATCAAACCAATCTAATTTGAAGGTCAGTCAACAAATAGACCTCCCTTGTTCAATAGAACAAACTATAATTATTAGAATGCTAAAATGAGAATCTATATTCAAGCTGTAAACTATGACCTTTAGAGGGTTATTATTAATGGACCCAAAAGACCCACCAAGACCGTTGAAGGAACAATCGTTCCTAAACCAGAAACTGAATGGACCAAAAATGACATTAGAGAGATTCAAAAAAATACTAAAGTCATGAATCTCCTATATTGCTTACTTGACCCAAATGAATTCAATAGGATCTCTACATGTGATGCCGCCAAGGAAATATGAGACAGACTTAAAGTTACCCATGACGGTACTAACCAAGTAAAGGAGTCCAAAATAAGCATGCTTGTCCACAATTATGAATTATTTAAAATAAAGCATGATGAATCTATTTCTGATATATTTACTCACTTTACTGATATTATTAATGGACTAAAATCTCTTGGCAAGATTTATACTAATGCAGAAATGGTAAGAAAAATTCTTAGATACATGCCTAAGAACTGGGAAGCTAAGGTCACAGCTATCCAAAAAGTTAAAGACCTCAACACTCTTAGCTTAGAAGAACTTCTTAGATCTCTCATAACTCGTGAGATGAATATCAAAATGGATGATAAGGATGACAACAAAAAGAATAAGGGCATTGCCTTCAAGTCTTCAACTCATGACGAAGAATTTGATGAAGACTCCTCGAGTGATGAGAACGAATATATGACACTCATCACAAAGAAGTTCAAACGGTTTCTTAGAAATAAGAAACAAGGAGGAAGAAAGTTCTTCAAGAAAGAAAGACACAGAGGCGAGCCTACCAAATACAAGGGCGATTCAAGAAAATTCAAGACCGATCACAAGAAAGATGAAATAATTTGCTATGAATATAAAAAGTCCGAACATGTCAAGGCTGAATGTCCTCTACTCAAGAAGCAATTCAAAAAGGGCTTCAAAAAGGCTATGATAGCCGCATGGGACGAAAATAATGACAGCAGCTCCGAGGACGAAAGAGAAGAAAACGAGAATGCAAATCTATGTCTCATGGCTAAGGAAGATGACAAGGTAACCCATGACTCTTTCTCTCTAGATGAATTACAAAATGCATTTTAAGATTTGCATGATGAATTGAGAAAAATAGGCGCTAATATGGCTCCTAAAACAATGGGTAAAGGTAGTAAGAACACTGGCAATGCTTACCCTTCAAACCCTAGGGCTTTGAAGACGAAGAAGACAACTTCGACGGCGATGGGAACAAAAGAAGATGTGATGTCAGAAGTATTGAGTTTCAAATCTACCAAATTCTAACAACTTTACTTCTCTTCCTTTGTAAATCGAAAGGTAATTCCTGGACGCTTGGTTGATTTCACTTTCTTTGATTCAATCGAAATGCGGTTTAAAGACTTATTTTCCAGTCTCGAGTGGGAGAGGCTACTGCAGACTCATGACCTGCCCTATCCCACTTTAGTAAAACTATTCTATACTCACATTCACATCGCATCGATTTCGAGTACTACCATCACCCCCTGGGTAAATGGAACAGAGATACATTTGACCTATTCCATTCTCAATGAAATTCTTTACATTCTCGAGGGTGATATCTTTGTTCCTTGCAACAAAAGATCTATTGACAACGAGGGATTTTCATTTCGTGACGTTGTCCGTTAACTTTTTTAAGTTGATGAAATTGACCCTTCAAAAACCCTTGAAGCCAACTCTCTCAAACCTGAGATGAGGATTCTACACTATATGATCAACCACATTTTCTTGCCTCAGATGGGTAAATTTGGAGATGTTTCTTATATACACATTTTTATTATGTGGTGCATCTTGGAGCAGAAAATTTTAGATCTAGATTTTCTCTTCATTTCTGATATGTTGCAATCCCATAGCAAATCCAACTCCTCTCTTCCTCATGGAATGTTTATGACCAAAGTCTTTCGCCATTTTGGGGTTTGATTTAACTGCTGAGAAAATGATTCCCTTCTCTAAACATGATATGTTTGGTGCTTCTACCTTGAAGCATATGCAAATCTCCAAAGTTGATGGAGTTTGGACCACTCGCCGTGGCACTCTATCAGTTCCTCGCAATCCATCTGCACCTCAAGATTTCTCCCCTATTCGAGTAGATTTTGATTCACCTACTCGACCATCTGTTATGTTTGACACACCTGGACCTTTCAGTGCTCCATCACATGCTCCTCCTCCTCTTGTTCACTTTGATGTTCCATTCGCTCCCTCTACCTCTTCTATGTTAGGGTTGGTATTCTGAAAATCATGTTTTTAGTATTTAATAAAATTATTTTTTTATTTTATGAGAATCTTTATGAGCAACGTATGTGTATCATTTTTTCAATGTTATGCATGGATGTTCGATATTTTGTATAGTATTTAATCTGGTGTGTAGAGTAAGGCTTACACACAAAAGATTAATCTGATGTGTATAGTATTTATTCTGTATAGTATTTAATCAGATTTTAGGTTCTTGCATAATATAAGTTTTATGTTCACAGTTTATATAAAAATGGATATACCATCGGTACGATTGTAGCACAAAGTTTTAGTAGGTCTGTTTTGGTTACATAAAACAAATAATAGCATTATCTATTGTTCCGACTCTCTGTGCTAGTATACTTTGTGTGTATTGAACGAGACATTTGGGGTATTTAATTTTATACTGACTATATAAATTAATTCACACCCCAAGGTTATTATGAGCAGTGCTTATCTTCTCAATTCTGAAATAATTATTGATTTGCGTATATGTAATATTCGCTATTTTAATTAATTAGAAGGTGCGATCTTATATGGATCTATATTCTCGGTGAGTTAGATAGCGGTATTATTTATATGGTGAATATTAATTATTGACGAAATCTACATTCCAAAAGATCGGGATTGATGATATCTCCTTAAGGAAACTTATACGTTTTGACCGGGCCAAACCCTGCAGGTGAATTTAATTATCTGGCGATCAAATAAGTTAAGCAGAAAGGCTTAAGAAATATCAAAATACTAATTAAATTAAATTTTCAGTAATTCAATTTAATTAGCAGGTATCGAAAATTTTAACGTGGGGAGAAATGGTAAACATTTAATAACAGGAGCTCAATGCTAGATGGTCTTAAGATTATGGGTTAAAGTACAATTATAGTTCTTTAGTGGTGTGAACTGTAATTCAGTATTTTATGAAAATTGTAGAAATCGCTGCTAGTTTTCTATAATTACAGATACCGCTATGAGGTTTACTTAATTGAAGAAACCGCTGATACGTGTCTGTGTTTCATTGAAAGTCTTACTCATAATTACTCCCTAGGTTCCTGCTGTAGTTTTGTAAATATGCGGGTAAGCTGAACCAATTTCATAGCTTGTCTTCTAAGACTAAAGTTGTCCTGGTTCTATCGATACGAGTTCTTGGAGGATTATAACCCACACTATATTCAGAAATCGCATAAGGGAATACAGTAGAAGACCTAACAGTAGCTTCAACTCGGATTCAAATCATAGTTGAAGATTCGACTGGTAAAAAGATATTCTGCTAAATTAACTTCGGATGCACGGGTTTTATTTTGATCGTTCGTTATCAAAAGTTTTATCTTGAATCCGTTTTAGCGATTGCTTGTCCAGTTAATTTTTTTCCTTAATCGTTTGCAAAAATAAGATCTTGACAGTCTTGCCTCCAATAATTGGTATCAGAGCCATTTTACTTTTTGTTTTCGATTATTAGGGCTGGGTAGTTTTAGAACTATTACTAACTTTATTTTGTAGGCGTTCTAATCTCAATTTTATATTCGTCATTAATTCATGTTTGATTGAATGGTTTGTGAATAATGATTATTTTTTTAATCACGGGGGTTGACCGTGATAGATCAAATGTGAGCCTTTGGGACATAGGATCGATGTAATAGCTAGTTTCTAGTTTTAAAATATCTGTTTAGAATATTTAAGAATAGGTTAAACATATCCAAGAATAGAGGCGGCACTGGCGATGGTTCGAATTTTTACGAGCCACGGATCGCGGTAAGTTTTTAATAGTTTTAAACGGTTTTTTTGGTATTTTTTTGCAGTATTTATGAATAAAAAATACCATAAAAAATAAGTCAAAAACAACAAAAAAAATCACCAAATAGCCGGTTTCAGCGGCTTTGTCGGCGACAGTTCGACGACAGTTTTTATAATTTTTTGAGACTATTTTTTAGGTAATTTTTTAAACGTAAAATTGCAGTAAAGAATAACTCAAAATACTGTCAAAAATTAGAAGAAAAAAAAACTAGGCCAAAATCACAACCCAAACAGGCGGCAAACAGGCCGGTGGCGACAGTAGAGTCCAGGCTATTTTTTGACAATTTTTCAAGCTGTTTTCGAGAAATTTTTTGATAAAAAGATTTTATTTTTTGAGATCTTTCCAACAGTATAAAGAACGTCGAAAACGGAGTTCAGATGAGGCCGGAACAGCCTCGGGAAATTGGCGGCTCCAAGCAGCGGCGCTGGGATGCGGCGATAGCAGCTTTGGACAGTATTTTTTGCAGTTTTCTAGGCTATTTTTGTGCAGATTTTTTCATAGAAAAATAGTAATTTTCGAGAGCTTTCTTTTGATATAAAGTATGTCACAAATTAAGTTCAGAAGAGGTCGAAAAAGCCTCGAAAAGTTAGCGACGTAGTGCTATGGATGGCAGCCGCATTTTTTGAGGTTTAGGTCATTTTTTTTAACTGGTTTCGAGCAAATTTTTGACAAAATAATTCTATATTTTGAGAGCTTTTCAACAGTATAAAGCTCGTCATAAACGGAGCTCGGATGAGGTGGCAGGAGCCGTCTGAAGATGGCGACAAGGTGATGCCGGCAGTGGCTGGTGGTTGCCAGCGACTTTTTTTCTCTCGGGGCTGATTTTGATATATATTCTGATATATACGAGATTGATATGATATATATTGATATATCAGATAGTATCAGGGAGGCCTGATGCAATCAGGACACAAGAATCAGAGATAAAAAGAGGATTATTACAGTTTATACTCTTCAAAAGACTGAAACGCCTCAATGTTTCACTTGGATCCTAAAGCTGGGATATATGCATATCGTGTTTAT
>JAULJZ010182157.1:0-22276 GCA_032270985.1 Heliamphora pulchella | reverse complement strand
CCCACGGTCTCCATCACCAGTTTGTAGGCGATGCAATTAAACCCTGCGTGTTGGCAGTAAGGCCTTCCTCCCCATCGAACAGATTAATTGCGGTATCATTAATACAAACCTTCTTTAGGGATAATTCTGAATAATCGTTAATGCAAATCACTTCTCTGTCTGAATGGTTCATTGCGAAGCAATTAATTTGAGATTAGGTGATGGCTAACACTTAACTGTTTATTATAAAATCCTCCCCATCTGAGTTACTGCTATTATATATTAGACTGAAGTTATGTCAGTTATTTAATTTTACTTGGCATGGTCAATTGCCTAGATAGTAAAATTAAAAAAAAATTGGCCTATCTGGTCTTATGAAGGATAGTAGACGTCCTCTCATTGAGGCATGTTATTCTCAGGTTATTAGGCTGCTGGTGAATTAATTTTAAAATGGTAGAGGGAACCAAATTCAAATAAATTCAAAATTTTGCTCATAATAATTAACGAGATTTGTTTTTAATTACATGATTCTCATGATTAAAATGGCTTTTAACCCACTCGCTTTAATACTTAAAGAAAACAAACTAACGCGACTGAATTTTGTTGACTGAAAATATAATTTGGATATAACTTTAACTACAAATGGTATTCCTTCAATACCAGAAAATATTTTTTTTTCTAAAAAAATTTCTTCCTCTGGGCCGAAAGGTATGAAGAAAAAAAAAGTTTAGAAATAGGGAGACATGATTTTTAGGGTAGTTAGAAGGCCACAGGCTTGTGTGAAAAAGCCGAAAGGCAGGTGCTTTCACTGCAACCAAGCCTGGCACTAGAAAAAGCTATGTCCAGTATTTCGCAAAAGACAGAACAGACAGGGTAATTTCTGTTAACTAGTTGTGGAAATATGTTTAGCGGTGTTATCTACCTGTACCTAGTATATAAATGCGGGAGCCACTAATCGTGTCTGCAATTCATTGCAAGGGTTCTAGAAAACCCGACAATTTAGTGATGAAAAGATTTACCAGCATACGAATAATAATACAAAGGTAACAGTAGTTGTAGTAGGACATGTAACTTTCAATTTTGGTAGAAATCGAGTTTTAATATTAAAAGATTATCTTTTTGTACCTGCCATTAGAAGGAACTTAGTTTTCGTTTCTAGATTGGCTAAAGACGGGATATTTGATTTATTTTAATAATTCTATGGTTATTAAGGATAATAAACGGGTTATCTATTCTGGTACATTGGTGGATGATCTTTATATTATTACTCCAATCTCTCCTACACTGTAACTGACTGAAAGCCATTCAGTCTGTGAATCTTGCTTAGAAGGTAAAATGACCAAAAGGCTCTTTTCCGCCAAAGGCTATAGAGCTAAAGAACCGTTGGAGTTGGTTCATTCTGATGTGTGTGGTCTTATGACAATTCGGGCTAGAGGTGGCTTTGAGTACTTCATCAATTTCATTGATGACTACTCAAGGTATAGATATATTTACCTGATGCATCGTAAGTCTGAATGTTTTGAGAAATTCAAAGAATTCAAGGGGATGTGGAGAAGCGTCTGGATGAAAGTATCAAATCATTACGATCCGACCGTGGTGGGGAATACCTCTTTGGAGAGTTTAAGGACTACTTGTTATCAGAGGAGATTACATTACAGTTGACTGCACTTGATACTCCGCAGCAGAATGGTGTAGCAGAAAGAAAGAATATGACTCTTATGAAAATGGTAAGGTCTATAATGAGTTATTCAGGTTTACCCAATTCGTTTTGGGGACTCACTTTAGAAATTGCGGCTTATATTCTGAATTTGGTATCTTCTAAGTCAGTACCTTCTACTGCTACAGAATTGTGTAGTCTGAAACACATTTGGATTTGGGGGTATCCAGCATATGTGCAAAAAGGGATCGTGGGTAAGTTAGAACCGAGGACAGAAGTCTGTTTCTTTATAGGGTATTCTAAGGGAACGAAGGGTGATCTGTTTTATAATTCTAAGGATCATAAGGTCATTATTAGCACCAATGCCCTATTCTTGAAAGTGGATCACATGCCCAAAAAAAATATTATTCTGGAAGAACTAAGAGGAAATACTAGTAGAACGGAAGAATATGTCACTGATATCTCATTACCTCGTCATAGTGTGAGGATTATCGAGACAGGTGCAAATCAAGAATAGAGTGTTGATGCACAGGGTTCTGATTCTGCACAGTATGTTACTACTAGTACACAGACACAGGTAGTGCCTCGTCGTAGTGGGAGGGTTGTTCATCAACTTAATTGGTATATGTTCTTGGAAGAGTCTTTTGACAGCATCTCGACAGAGCTAGATACTAAGCCCTGCAACTACA
The DNA here is from genome assembly GCA_032270985.1 of Heliamphora pulchella. Classification (NCBI taxonomy): domain Eukaryota; kingdom Viridiplantae; phylum Streptophyta; class Magnoliopsida; order Ericales; family Sarraceniaceae; genus Heliamphora; species Heliamphora pulchella. The sequence goes on along the minus strand of JAULJZ010182157.1, from coordinate 19,951 downwards.
ATGAAGCACTTCAAGACAAAGATACAGATCTTTTGCAAAGGATTATGAATTCAGAGATGGAATCTATGTATTCTAATTAGGTCTGAGAACTTATAGAACCATCTGAAGGGATAAAATCCATTCGATGCAAATGGATCTACAAGAGGAAGAGAGAAGCAGACGTGAAGGTTAAAACCTTCAAAGTTAGGCTTTTTCCTAAAGGGTTCATTTAGAAAGAAGGGATCGATTATGAGAAAACCTTTCCACCAGTAGCCATATTTAAGTCTATCGAGATTCTCTTATCCATTGCCACTCATTTCGATTACGAAATCTGGCAAATGGACGTCAAGACAGCTTTCCTTAATGGAAGTCTTGACGAGTGTATCTATATGATATAACCAGATGGGTTCATTGTAAAGGGCCAGGAACACATGTTGTGTAAGCTTAAGAGATCCATTTATTGACTTAAGTAGGCATCGAGGTTTTGGAACACTCAGTTTGTTCAAGCCATTAAGTCTTATGGTTTTGATCGAAGTCCAGATGAGTTCTGTGTATACAAGAAGCGTGACGGAAGTGTGGTGGTCTTTTTAGTACTTTATATAGATGATTATCTTGCTTATCAGAAATGATATGGGGGCATTATCTATGGTTAAAGTATAGTCCTTTTCAAGACTCTAATCAAAACTATAAAACTTTATAACTTGATCAAATCGAGTATTCTAAGACCTTGATGCCTTCTTAAGTCTATAAATGAATTTATTAAGCTTGCGCAATATATGCTCCTGTCCTTTTGCTATGAAACCGTTTGGTAGTACCATATAGATATACTCGTCAAGATTTTCGTTAAGAAAAGCTGTCTTAACATCCATTTGCCAAATTTTAAAATCGAAATGAGCTGCAATGGATAAGAGAATCCGGATAGACTTAAGCATGGCTACTGGCGAAAAAGTTTTCTCATATTCGATCCCTTCTTTCTGAAAGAACCCTTTTGCAACAAGTCTAATTTTGAAGATTTCAACCTTCCCGTCTGTTCCTCTCTTCCTCTATAGAACTACTTACATCTAATGGGTTTTATTCCATCAGGTGGTTTTACAAGTTTTCAGATCTGATTAGAATACATTGAATTCATCTATGAATTCATATCCTCTTGCAAAAGATCTACGTCTTTATCCTGGAGTGCTTCATTGTAGTTACAGGGTTCAATATCTAGTTCTGCTGGGATCCTGTCAAAAGACTCTCCCAAGAACATATATCGACCAGGTCGATGAACAACCCTCCCACTACAACGAGACACTACTTATGTTTGTGTACTAGCAGTAACATGCTGTGCAGAATTTGAACCCTATGCACCATTACCCGCATGTTCATTTAGCATGTTAATGGTAGCACCCTGATCTAGTTCAAGATCTGCACCTGTCCCGATAATCCTTCCATTACGACGAGGCAATGGGATATCATTTACTTATGATTTCTCTTTTGTTCTACTGGTATTTTTTTTCAATTCTTCTAGAATAATTTTACTTTTGGGCATGCGGTCCATAATATAATTCTCTTCCAAGAATTGAGTATTTGTGCTAACAATGACCTTTTAATTCTTAGGATTATAAAATAAATTACCCTTCGTTCCCTTGGGATACCTGACAAAAAAATAGACTTTTATTCTCGGTTCCAACTTACCTGCGTTTCCTTTCAGCACATGTGCTGGACACCCCTAAATTCAAATATATCTCAAACTAAGCTTGCGCCCGGTCCATAATTTTGTAGGAGTAAAATGTATTGACTTAGAAGGCACCAAGTTCAGAATATAAATCATTGTTTCTAATGCAAGTTCCCAAAATGAATCAGGTAATTCTGAATAACTCATTATCGACCTTACCATCTCCATAAGAGTCATATTCCCTCTTTCTGCTACACCAATCTGATGCGGAGTGTCTGGTGCAATCAACTGGGATATATTACCCTCTGACGACAAGTAGTCCCTAAACTCTCGAAAGAGGTACTCCCACCACGATCGAATCATAGTGATTTGATACTTTTACCTAGACACTTCTTCGCCTCCGCCTTAAATTTTTTGAATTTCTCAAAACATTCAGACTTACAGTGTATCAGGTAAATGTATTCATATCTTAAGTAGTCATCAATAAAACTGACAAAGTACTCAAATCCACCTCTAGCCCGGATAGTCATAGAACCACACACATTAGAGTAAACCAGTTCCAACGGTTCTTTAGCTCTATAGCCTTTGACTGAAAAGGGCCTTTTAGTCATCTTACCCTCTAAGTATGACTCACAAACTGAAAGTGCTTTTATTTTCAATGAACTCAAAGATATATATTCTACCAGTCTATTAATCATTTTTAAATTAATATGATCTAAGCGAAAGTGTCAAAGAAGCGTTTGGTTCCTTAAAGAAGAATTCTTTCTCTTATATGGTAAATTAGATGCATTATTCAATTTAGTTAGTTATAGTGTATGAGAGATAAGAGATATTACATACAGATCACCCACCATTGTACTAGAACAAATAAAATATTTATTTTTTAAAAAAACACAGAATCATTAAAATGAACAAAATATTTGTCATTTATTAAATTAGAAATCAAAATTAAATTTCTTCTAATAGAAGGTACATAAAGACAATCTTTTAAAATTAAAAACCTATCTCTACTAAAACTGAGAGTGGCATCTCTTATTACAACTACTACCACCATTGTATTATTGTCCATATGTAAGTAAATTTCTCCATCACTGAGCTGTCTCGTTTCCTAAAATCCCTACAAAGAATTGCAGGCATGATTAGTGGCTCCTGTATCTACACACCAAGTACTGGTAGATAACACAGCTAAATATGTTTCAACTACTAGTGAACAGAAATTACCTTACTTGTTCTGCTTACTGAAAAAAATTTGACACTACTTTTTTTAATACCTAAACTAGTTACAGTGATTGCACTTGCCTCTCGGTTTCTTCACACCAACTTTTGGCCCCTTAGTTGCTTTTGGACCTATGCCTCCCTGTTTCTGAACTTTTTTCTTCTTCTTACCTTTCGACTTAGAGGAAGAATTTTTTTCAGCCACATGCACAGTACTTGGCTTCCTAAGAACACCTTCGGCTGCTTGAAATTCTTTAAGAAGTTTTTTCAACAAAAAGCTGAGCTTATTCATGGAACAATTCAGGCAGAACTACTTAAAGCTATTAGGCAGTTACTGGAATATGATATCGACCTGGGTTTTCCCGTCAATCTTAGCTCTTAGGATCTGCAGTTTATTAAGAAGACTGATCATCTTCAGAACATAATCCATAATTGGGGTGCCTTCAGCCATGCCTATATTCATCCGAGATTTCATGGTTACCCGCCTAGCAGCACGATTTTGTGAATAAATTTCCTAGCAACACGTAGAATTAATTACATCACCTACAAACTGGTGATGGAGACTGTGAGATTTATTTCTGAATAAATTTCCTCTCTCACTTAGTTTTTAAAAAATATTTTTGAGAATTATAAAAATTTGTTTAATTAAAATAAGTTTATTAATTTTGAAAATCACACAATCCGAAAGATTTTTAAAATATCTTTCTGTGCACTCGATCCAAAAGATTCTAATTTAATAAACTATCTTTTCGTATTTTAATGTGTAACAAATAAAATTATCGATGATTGCATAATTTTTCCTTTGCTTTGTAGTTAATGTATTGAATAAAGACATTCAAATATTTTCTTTTTACGTTATACATTTTTTTAAAAATAATAATTTATTAAAATTAAATATTTTTTTCATTTAATCAATCTAAAATTTGAAATTAATTTTTACGTTTTTTCAATATATTCAATTTATTAAAAAATTATCTTAAACGTGTTATTTTGCAAAAAATAAAATATCTAAAGTTGTTTTATTTAATTAAAATTTTTAATTAAAAAAACTTAATTTTATTTTTTTTAAAAATATTAATTAAAATTAAAATTTCTCAAATTAATTAAATTAAATAGAAAATATAAAACAGATATATATCATCTATGCAGTTTAAACAAATATATATATATATCGGTTTTATAATCAAATAAAAACTCTTTTGAATTTTAATTTTCTGTTCAAAGATTAACTCATAATCTTTCAATCCTTATCAGAATCAGCTTCTGGCATCCAAGTCGTGTTAAGATTCCTCGAGTTGAAGTGTTATACAAATACAACACCGACCTGAATCTTATCAGCAAAAAAAAAAAAAACAGCTGGCCACCATCACAGCCGAACCACCACCGCCCGCCGCTGTTGTCACCGCTTGCTGTGGCTTCAACTACCTTCTTCGACGGCCGTTTCTACCTCGGTTTTTTCTGAAAAATAGTTCCAGTAATATACTATTTTTCTGTAAAAAAACACCTCAAAAAAACCTAAAAAAACAGCCATTGAAAAGCCTCGAAGAAACTATTGCCGTTATTACTGTAGTGCGCCTCTGTCGCCGCCGCTTTTTACCTCGTTCTGTGATTGTTTCGTCTCTGATTTCTTTCTGTGTTTAACACTGATATATAGCCACATGTTTCCAAGAAGAACGCCTCGAAAATAGTCTCGAAAATTTTAAAAAATAGCCCCGAAACAGCTCTAGTGCTGCCGCAGCTTGCCGCTGCCGCCGCCACCTTTTGCCTCGTATTCTGTGGTTGTTTTTCTCTAGTTTTTGGACTATTTTTTAGGTATATTTTATTACTATTTTATGTTTAAAAATATTCCCAAAATAGTTTTGAAAATATCCCAAAAAATCACCGAAAATGGCCCGAACCGCTGCCGCCAAAGGCGCTGCTGGTGGCCTATTTTTCCATTTTTTTGGTGTTTTTAGGAACTATTTTATTGCTTCTTTTAAGCTTAAAACTGCAAAAATATTGCCAAAAAAAATGTCACAAAAATCATAGAAAATGACCGCGATCCGTGGCTCGAATAACCCGATACCACCGCCGATGTTGCCGGCTTTGCCGCCGCCTGTGCTTCGTATTCTAGAACATTCAAACCTCTTCTTAAATACTCTAAATAATATTTAAAAATAAATAAAAAGTTTTTACATCAAAAACCTTTATCTCGAAAGTTCACATTCGAACTAAAAAGTTTAAACTATCTCGATCAACTCTCGTGATTTAAAATTAAATTATAATCATCATCTACATATTCAATCAAGCATGAATATAATAACGATTATAAAATTAGAATTAGAACGCCTGCAAAACAAAGTTCGCACAGTTCTAAATTTACTCGGCCCCTCGATTAACCGTAAAAAAAAAATTAAAACTGCTCTGATACCAATTGTTGGAGGTAAACTGGCAAGATCATTGATTTGTAAACGATTTTTTGAAAAATAAAAACTAGACGGAGAATTGCCGAAACAAGATCCAGATAAATTTTTTGATGTCGAGCGATCAAAATAAAACCCGTGCCACCACAGTTAATTTAGATAAATACTTTTTTGGTTGTTTCTTCATCTATGAAGTTTGATTCTCCGAGTTGAAACTCCGAACAAGCCTTCTATTGTATTTTGATGCGATTTTCAAATATAGTGTGGGTTACGATTCTTCGAGAACTAGTACCGATAGAACCTAGACAACATTAGTCTTGAAAGACAACTTATGAATTTGATTCAGTCTACCCGCATATTTATAGGCTATAGTAGGGACCTATAGAATAATTATGGCATAGACTTCTAATGTGACCCAAATACTCTTCCAGCGATTTCTATAAATATGCAAATATATCATCGATTTTTGTAATTATAAAAATCTTACAGCAATTTCTGCAATTTTCATAAAGTACTAAATTACAGTTCATACCACTAAAGAGCTGTAACTGCACTTCTAACCATAATCTCAAGATTTAATTGTATTGAGCTCTTGTTATTAAATATTTAACTTATCTCGCCACGTTAAGATTTTCGATACCCGCCGATTAAATTTAATTACTGACAATTTAATTTAATCGACATATTTGAAATCCCTTAAACTCTTCCGCTTAATTTATTTAACTGTCGAATAATTAAATTCACCTGCAATGTTTAGCCCGGTCAAAACTTATAAGCTTCTTTAAGGAGTATCGTCAATCCCGAACAATTAGGACGTGAATTTCGTCAATAATTAATATTTACTATATAATTAATACCGCTTTCTAACTCACCGAAATTATGGACCCATAAAAGATCGTACCCTCTAATGAATCAAAATAACGAATATTAAATATATGCAAATAATAATTATTTTAGAATTAAGAGTATAAGCACTCATAATAATCTTGGGATGTGAATTAATTTATATAGTCAGTATAAAATTAATTACCTTAATATGGTCCTGTTCAATACACACAAAGTGTACTAATATAGTGAGTCGGAATAATAAACGATGTTATTATCTGTTCTCCGTAATCAAGACAAGTCTACTAAAACTCTGTGTTACAGTCGTACCGATGATTTGTCCAATTCTATCTAAATTATGAACAAAAATTTATATTCTGCAAGAACCTATAATCTGGTCTTCTGTAAACAAGTCGTACTCTACATATTAGATTAAATACTGTATAGAATAAATGATATTCATGCATAATATTAAAAAAATTATATTGCATTCATTGCTTATTAAGATTTTTATAAAATAAAAAATTTAATTTTATTAAAAATAAAATTAAATACTAAAACTAACAAAATTCATAATTTTTAATATACAATCCTGACAGACCTAACAAAACTATGGCATGTTTAGTTGAGCTAAAATTACAAAATTATTGATTATAATTTTAAAGATGTAATATTAATTTAAAATAAAAATTATAAATATTTTTTAAAATTATGAACTTATTAAGTTCAAGTAGTAATATTTGCATTTGTTAATTTAAAATTAAAAACTACAAGTAAAAAATTATAAAACACTTGCTTATAATTTTCTTAACTTCTACTAAACTATAAACTAAAATCTAAAAATAAACTAACAAAATACTCTACAATTATCCTCTCTCTCTCTCTCTCTCTCTCTCTCTATATATATATATATATATAACACTCGCACTGTATCCATCCTTCTATTGATAAATGAACCTCGGCACAAATTGTGCCAAAGAACTAGAACAAGAGAGAGAGTGGACTACTATAATGATGATTGATATTACGGAGAGTTAGAGTTCAATTTTGGGGAGGGAGTCCAAAAAATTGCTATAACGTCCAAAAAAATGCAGCAAGTGCGTATACTTAATTATGACACGGGGAGATAATGACAATAAATAATATTACCAAGCTCTATGAGTCTGATAACTAAAATGAGTACAATTTAAATACCAAAACAAGCATTTATTAGAGGGCAATAATTATTTTATCATATAACTTTATCTCTTATAATTATATTTATTATTATATGTGATATAATTATTTTAACAATTAAAGTTAATAAAAATAATTTGAAAACATTTGGTCCCCACAATTTCAACTTCCTTTTGTAAATTCTCCCTTATCTATTTGACACATTCGGTATCACTCATCTACTATGGCTTGAAGCATCACGCGAATCCATTCAGAAGCATCTAATCTAATATTTTATTTTTAGAATAATAGTACAGTATTCTTGTTTGCACGACTCCATTCAGAAGCATCTATAACTAACACACACACATATAATTAATAGTAAATAAATTTTCCCTACAAATATTATTATATTTTAGAATAAATTAAGAGTTTGAATAAAATATTTTAAATATTAATATTTTAATTTATCTTTTTAATTTTTTTTCTAAACAAACAATGTTGTCTTTTAAGTTTTTTAGCCATATAAATTAAATAGTTTGCCAATGACACCCTAACTAAACAAAGATAAATCAATAATTATTTCACATAATTTTTTTATTACATTATTAAATAAAAATATTATATAAATAATATTACACAATATTTTTTAAAAAAAAACTACTAAATAATTGTACGCCATCTAACTTTCTCCTAGATGAGGAGGCATCTCATTCATCAGTGGCTTGAAACCTCATCCAATAGCTTATACCTTCTCACCTTATTTCTGAACACTTGTTTGGTGATCCCACCCCCACCCCCGGCGCTACCATTTGATATCTCCTCCGACTTCGTCCTCCTCCGCATCTCCTCCGTACCACCACCAGTCGCGATCCTTTTCCGGCTTACCGACGACGGTGACGGCGATCCCTCCTGCGACCTTTGTTTCTTTATGGGACTGCTGACTTGTTGCAGCAAAGTTCCTTTCTCATCACTAGTACCCTTCAAGCCGCGGTGACCGTGATTGTGGCTTGCGCCGTACTTTTTCTTTTTCTCCATCACGCGATCGTCTTCGCCGTTGTTCTTATATGACGATGACGAATCGGAGGAGTTTTGGGTTTTCTCCGTTGCGTCGTCTCTTTGGTTCAGGCACCAATTGCAGACCCGATAAGACTCGGCTTTTGGGAACCGATTGCTACAGTACCTGTAGGGTTGGAATTAGGTAAAAATACAGGGATCGAAAAAATTGTCAAGAAGTGGGTACATGGAATTTAAGATGAATCAAACCGGAAACCCAGATAAGGAAAACAAAGAAATTAGAAAAAAAAAAAAAGAAAACTGGCGGGTTTGGATTAATGATCCATTGAATCCCACGAATATATCTAAAATTTGTTGGGTAGCTCATATAAATTTACCTGTGTTGGGACCTGAATTGGCAGACTTTGCAGTTGAAGAGTTCACAAGAGAGACCATGATCTCCACACATGCAGCACTCAATACTAGGCTCTGCTGCTACAGGACTTGCCTTATCTGTTGACATCTTCTACCAGAGAACACACACACAGATGTGTATATGGGCAGGCCGGCCGCCATACAACAAAAAGATCAGAACAGATGGACGCTGCTTTAATGCGTTATGCGTAGATTAACGTAGATGATTAACATTGTGCGCTCTCTCCTTTTCGTTTTTAGAGATTTATAGTCCTTTTTAGCTTTATGATCCTTTTCAGAGTGGACGCTTGACTTTCTTTTTCTGTTGGAGTTGTTTTCCTCTATGCATACTCTTCCTGACATATTTTGTTGTATTTGATGTAATTTTTTTGATGGATTTTTATTCAATTCACAATGCATTTAAATCTTTTGACATTTTCTAGTAATACCTATTGTGCTCATTTGGTAATATGGCTTAAAGATGGCAAATTATAAGGTATTTATAAGTATTATCTCGACGATATCATATAATAGTCTCGACAAATAAAAATATTCAATGTGCATTAAATGAATTATTTTATCTCTCATATCTTTCTCACTCATAGTGTTCTTTGAAAAATCATTAATGAGAAGTACTATATAGACAATATCACATATTTTTTTCGAGACTATCGGTAATCTCTCCTTACAGAGGAGATCTTATTTTTTTGGACATAAAGTCACTTTAATCGTAAAAATAAAATAAAGATTGATTTGACAAAATTCATAACTTGCTTAAAGTTTGAAAACTTATTTAGCTTAAAGTGATTTTAAGTCAAAAAGTAATAAGCCAAACGACTTTAAACCCTTCAAAAAAGTCATGTTTTTTTTAATTTTATTTTCACATAGTTTCATATTTAATGCGAATCTTGTTTAATATATATATTTTGATGAATAGGTTCCACAAATCTATATATATTATAAAAATAGATTTAGCATTAAAATTTATAATATTTTTAACAATGTGGAATGCTCTGACTTTTAAACAATAAAAACTCAAGCGGATGATTAAGAAAGAACCCAATTTATAGATTTTCCAACTCAAAAGAGTTTGTAAATTGATTCCGAAAGAACCTCTGATTTATAGACTTCCCAACTCGAAAGAGTATGTAAAATAATTCCCAAAGTATGTCATTTTAAACTCCAAGGGATGCCCATAGATACCCAACAAAACCCTTTTTTAAAACAGTTTTCAAAATTATTCCACCCAGCAGAATCTGCTCGAGCGGATTCCTTATCGCTCGAGTGGTGAGGTACCCAAGAGCAAACTGCCCAAAAATCTTAAAATTTTCTTAAGTGTGGAAAAATACCCTTTTTTTTCATTTTTTGAACATGATTTTCATAAATCAAAAACTAGAAGTTAAAATATACATTTGACATTGAAATAACTTCCCCCTTCACAAAAAAATTTGAAAACCAACATTTCAATCCATAAAATTAAATACGAAAAATCAAGAAATCAACCTAAACAAGAGCTTGACGTTCTCACGTGCATACAAATCATGAATCCATGACCTTAGAACCTTACAACACAGGTTATTCTAACCCAAAATACATCAAACTAAGTATCCAAATATTGCAATTGCTATAACACAAAAAATACATATAATCACTTCAAGAAAAACGGCCCAATAAGGTCCCAACTTTGGTCCACTTAACTCGGCGACTTGACTTCTGTAACACCTGAAATTGTTTATACAACATGAGTCGAGACTCGTAAAAAATAGACTAAAGATGAACAAATGCATGACATGCGAAAATAGTTATGTGAAATGTAACACATAATTTTATCAAAACTAAATTCTATTCTTTACCAAACTCATTCACATATTCACTTTCCTTATGCAAATTAAACCCAATTTCCCTCACAAATTCATCTCTTAGTTTTCCTTTATCTCAACGCTGTTACACCAATTTCAAATTCTCAATTTTCTCAACTCACGTATACACACACACGCACGCACACCTTTTCGGGAATATCATCCGAGCAAACGGGTTTACCAAAACACATTTCTTACCACGTTATCGAGAACACCATTCGAACGAACGGGTTTAGCCAAAACACATTTTGAGTTACATTTCAAAGAACTGGTGCTAGACGAGCTTATAGACCCATACATGGCTACTATCGACCAGACCATACGAGGTTCGCCAATTCTTGGTTTACTAGTTGGTGGACAGAGAACCCAAACGTCTATTCCCGATTATTAGCCGGAAGCTAGAGTGCCCAATCTGTGCAGTTTTTTGGTCTTTCACTGAAGAGCTGTACTAGCCCATAATTATGATCTGCGGATCCCAAATCGGTTCATTCACATCATCATTTTTAAATTTCACACTACATACACACGAGTCCAACCCAAAATGGTTCCTTTCACCAAACTCAACACAATCAAAATCATTTACATTGCAACCCGAGTCCAACCGTTAAACCCAGTTTCCCTCGTCAACACCCAACACACACATATGATTTAAAATCATTTAACCCTTTTCAATATTCTTATAATTCACATGCTTGATAGAAAGGGTTAGAAACCCCCAAATTCACATTCATATCAATTACATTCGTCAATTCAAAGGATTTATTCAAATTTTTTGACCCAACACATGTGTTCTCATGCATCATATAAATTTATAAAAATTTATATACATGTAGGCTGAAACAACTCCAATTTGTTCAAAGACTCAATCAATTTCATCATTTAAACGCAACAACCTAAAAGCCCCAATTTTCATGATTTTCACTCAAGTCAAAACCTTAACTTTTCGAAATCACATACTTAATATCTTTCAATAGTAGTATTAAGATAGATCTACCACAAATTATACAAAAACTCAAGATCCAACATTGTTTAACTTCATATCCAAGCCTAGGGTTTCAAAAATATAAGTTTTTCATGCTTTTAAGTAAATCAAACGAAAATATAACTCATATACATATAATGATCAAGATTAGTCTTAGATCCTACCTCTTTGAAGCTTATGCAACTAGAAACTAACCCGAGCAAGTTCCAAACAACCAAATCTCCAACCCGATGACGAATGTGAAGCTTTCAACGTGCGTAGACACTCTCTAACGGTTGCTCACTCGGGTGAAAAACACGAGATCCACTCTGTGAGACACAAGGAGGGCTCCAAGACACCACCTAACCAAACCCTAGGTCTCCACTTTCGTTTTAGAGAGAGAGGGGGGGATGAAAAGAATGAGGATACAATATTTAAACCCACAATATAAAGTCTGTTCGTCGACAGTTCGCTCGAGCGGACAAGAGTTTGCTCGATCTACCATTAGTCCAAGCGGTTCCCAGGCCACTCAAGTGGTGAACGCTGTGAGAAGCCCCAAACCAAAGCTCAATAAATGAATCAAATTATAAGCCCAATACCTCAAGATTCACCCAAACAATCCACAACAATAATTCTCGTGCATTACCAAGCATACCGACATCATCGCCCATCATTGCCATGATTAAATTTTAATTTCTTTACGCAATTAAATATTTTTTCATATACCACCGAAGGTCTCAAAATAAATTTTAATTAATTCTCAAAATAAAAAGGGACCGAGTCCCTACACAATGTATAAAAGTATTTTTTGTTAATAAGAAAAAAAATAAGTAAAAGCCAATAAAAATGCTAAAAGTTTAAGTTGCCAAACAAAAAAATATGACTTTTTTAGCCTTTAAGTTAACAGGCTTTAAGTCAGCAACCAAACGAAAGAGCAGATTATAGGTATAAGCTGAATTTATTTTGATGATTTGAATATTTTATTCTTTATTATTTGTATATATAAATATTATTTATATAAAATTAATTAATTGAATTCTTTTAAGTATTTAGGTTAATAATATTTTTTTAAAAAAATAAAATAGTGTCATTCATTAATTTATATCCAAGTTTGATAATTCGAGTCGATTGTTTTTTAAAATAAAAGTAAGTATTTTGTGATAAGAGTCCAAGTTGTCACTAATAAATTAAGGCATGACTTTTTGTGACAATTTTTTGCTTGTCACATAAATTGTCACTAAAATTGTGGCAAAAAATAAAATTTGACACCAAAAGAATTTTAGTGACAACTTAAATATTTAATTAAAAAGTAGTTATGAGTGACAATATTTATTACTTATCATTAAATCTCATTGAACCAATATTTTGTGACAATTCGAATTGTTGTCACAAATGCATAATTGTGCTTTTGTGATAAGTTTTCACTTGTCATGTAAATTTGGTAACTAAATGTGTAGAGAGAAAACTGATGGTGCCCAAAAAAAAAATAATGACAATAATTTTAACGACAATAAATATGTTTTAACTAAAAAGTATTATTAGTGATGATATTTTTGATTCGTCATTAAATCCATAGTCTAACTTTTGTGGTAATGAAAATTATTATCATAAAATATGTAATTATATTTGTAGAAAATCTTTATTAAAATTTTAATCGATTTAACACGTTAGTTTAGGCCCAAGTGCATTAATTAGTTGTCTAAGTTTAATTATTTATTTAATTATAAAAATCTACAGTTTAAAAATATTTGTGATAAACTTGGGAAAATTTCTGGAAAAAACTCGAAAACTATTAGAGTTATTTTTGAAATTAAGGTAAAATTGTAAAAGGTTCGATTTATTTTATTTACTTTTGACCTTCTTTTTATTCATTTGAGATCTTAATTCTTTTACAATTTTTCTATTATATATATTGTAAGGATATGTATAATCGATCTCTCGCATAATTTCTACTAAAAAAAATTAGAACTTTATAAGTGTGAAATTATTAGTGACCATGATATACGAGATAGGCTTCTCATCAGTTTAATATTAAATTAGTTTGGTCTAGTTTAGTCCATTTTGGGCTCAAAATGGGCTAATTTTGATAATTTGAGTCAATTATTTTATTGTTTCAAGTGTATAAATCATATATTTGGAAAATCAAATTAATAGAATATTGTTAAGTGTATGAACAAATGATATTTTTATAAAAAAACGATGTCTAAACTTTGCAGACGTTATTTGAAACACAAATGTAATTTGTTTAAATACTTAATAATATCCGATTAACTTAATATTTTAAATAAATATTCTACATACTAGGAACATCCCAATGATTCATACTCATAGCTATATCCAGTTGCTAATAAAATAAAGACCTAAATAATTAAAACAGACCTATATATATTGGTTTAAAATAGGATAAATTGGACCGATCCAAACTAAATGTTAAACTACAGACAAGGTGAATCCGTAGAAAAAAAAATATCAAAGTCAAAAACACACCTTAATGTTTAGCTTTATATTATATTAATCTTAATTGATACAAATTAATGCTCATCCAAAAGATAAGAAAAATTTGTTATGATTTCATAGTTTAATGAATTTTCAAAATTACAATTCTGTGTTGAAGAATTATATAAGCTTAGCCCTTTACTTAGGATGACCTTTGTCAAAGTGTCTTTTTTTTTTTGTATTTTAAAGATTTTTTTAGTTTTTTAAAGTTTTATTTTTAGTTTTTAATTTCACATAACAAGATAAATACAAAAAATGATGTCTACTTAAGTTGAAGTAACAAATTTTTATTTTGTCCATTTACTTGTTAGATCTTTTTATTAGTAAATCTTATCATGTTATAATTTTTTTTCAATGTATTTATTATCAAATGCCACTTTGTGTGTATTATCATACCATAACTTTATTTTAAAAAATCATCTCTTGATTAAGTAGATTTAGTTAAATAATTAATATAATTGTTTAAATTCATTGATATTAAGTAATATTAAATTATTCAATATAATTGGTTTTTATATTTTTTGTGATAAATGATTTGAATATGTATAATCGAATTTATAGTTATTCATTAATATATTTTACAATACAAAAATAAATAAAATTAAGTTCACATAAAGAACAAGATGTAGTTGAGTTGGTAATGTAAGTGCATTTAAGAAAGTGGGGGTAGTAAGTTTAACTTTTCTTAATATCTTCATAGTTATTTACTTAAAATATTTAAATATTAGTCATTGTGATCGATTCATTAACACATTTATCCAACCTAATACACTGTTTGGAGTAACCGTGTTTGTTATAATGGATAAGAAATAAATTTATCAAATTACCTTTATTCTTACTCAAATTTATAGAATATTATTTTTGAGTTGAAAAAATCTTAACGTTATTTAATCAAATTTAAAATCTTATACGATCAATGAGTATTTGGATCCATATAGTGAGTGCCTTATACAATTCAATCACATATTATTGGAATCGAAACATAACCTTCAAGTATTTGGACAAAAAAGATAGAGAATAGTGTAGTTTTATAATTTTACCTCGTAAAAGCAAAGTAAGAAGTATATTTCACCAAAAAGAGAGTTCCAAAATTATTTTCCAAAAACCTTGAGTTGCTGGTGTATGGGACGGTTCAACCCGAACCAAATTGATAGTGATAGGTTCTCAATTTTTGGTTTCAAAACCGATCAGTCCAATAAACCATAATGTAAATGGCAATGACATTATATTGCAACATATTAATTGGGGTAAAATAATTTGTATAATTTAGTGAATATATATATATATATATATGAAGGGTGAATCGAGTTCACCCCGATCCATTGGGCCCGCAAACAACCTTGGGCTGAAGCCCAAATTGATGGCTTTAGACGACCCAAGTGCGAAAGGTCGACCGTTGGATCGAACTAACCACGCTCCGATTAAGAGGAAGAAGTTCGATGGCGAGGTTTGAATTTAATGCGATATGACCCAGGTCGTACAACATTTAATGTGATTTGACCTGGGTTGTACAATATTTAATGTGATCTGACCCGAGGATCTCTCCCATTGAGTGCGATTGGGATGAAATAGCGATGTTCGTATCGAGAGCTAGACTAGAGGTACAAGCTGAGATGAAGGCATTCATGTGAGACCCGATTCTTTTTTAATTTAACAAATAATATGATGGGTATTAATTAACGTTGATTAATTATAAGTTATTAAACATATGTAGATTAACATATGGGTAGGGGTTAGTGGGCTTTTAGGTGGATCTATCAGTGTGCGTAGAGATCCGTAAATTTTAAATTGGAAATAATTTTAAAATACGATAATTCTCAAGAAATTAATTTTGAGCTAATGAAACTTAAAAATATTAATTTTAATTTTTTTATGCATATATGTAGGTTAAAAATACATCATAAATTTATTTTTGAATTTTATGCACATGGATGGGGAGTGGGCCCCACACCCCCATTAGCTTCCGAGAGAAGCTCTTTGGAAGACAACTCTTCCTTGCCTGTCTCCCTCTCACACGTTTTTTCTCTCTCTCTCTCTCTCTCTCTTTCTTCTCTAACTCCATGGATGGAGACCCAGGCATTTAAGCTTCCCATTCAATTTTTGTTGCTTTTGGTTTGGATTTCAGCGTCGCCTCCTTAGAGACGGAGAATCAATCTACTCGATGAGGACAACGTTCCCAACTGAGTGGAATTTTGTTTTAGTGAGCTTGGGTGCTCCTGCGGGTATCAAGTTTAGTTAAAGTTTCGAACTTTTAACTCAAAAGGTAAGATTTCAGCAAATATTGAATAAATTGCTTAGATATGTGATTAATTTCTATTACTTATGAAAAATGGGTTGAAACCCCTTTTTATTTTCGAAAACCTTAGATCTATGGACTTGAAAGTAGTATTTGAATGGAGTTACGTGATATTTTGAAAAATCATATGACTTATGAGAAATGAGGTGTTAATTTATGTTGAATCTTAATTAAATTTTGAAAAGCCTAGTTATGAGAAAAAAGATGAGATTTGGGTTTGATGTGTAATCGAGTTAGAATGAGAAATTGAAGGGTTTAATTGAGTTAATTAGAGTGGTGCATGTTGTTATGTGTTGAGTTCATGTGAGAATTGAAGATCATGACTTTATTGGGGTTGAGTTCAATGAATTATGGATTTGGGTGTATATATTGGGAGTGTGATAGGTAATTGATTTTAGAAAATTCTTGTACTTGAAGGTTTTGGGTTTCTTTCCAATCAAATCCTATGTTTTTATAAGATTCTAGTACCTTCTCTTTGCATGAAAATAGATTTGGATGGGTGTTCGTGTTAGAGATAAGACTATCAAGATCTTCATTTTTGCAAACGATTAACGAAAAAATTAACTGGACGGGCAATTGTCAAAATAGGCTCCAGATAAAACTTTTGATGGCGAACGATCAAAATAAAACTAATGCATTCAAAGTTAATTTAGAAGAATACATTTTTACCGGTCGAATCTTCAACTACGATTTGAATCTGAGTTGGAGCTCCTATCAGATCTTCTACTGTATTTTCTTATGCGATTCTCAGATATATTTTGGGTTATAATCCTTCGAGAACTCATACATGCAGAACCAAAACAGTTTTAGTCTTAGAAGACAAGTTATGAAACTGGTTCAGCCTACCCGCGTATATATAGGGCTACAGTAGGGACCTGTGGCGTAATTATGAATAAGACTTCCAGTGGAAAACAGACACGTATCAGCGGTTTCTGTAATTAAGTAAACCTCATAGCGGTATCTGCAATTATAGAAAATCAGCAGTGATTTTTGCAATTTTTATAAAACACCGAATTACAGTTCACACCACTAAAGAACTATAATTGCATTCTGACTCATAATGTCATAACCATATGGCATTGAGCTCTTGTTATTAAATGCTTACCATTTCTCTCAATGTTAAGATTCCCGATATCCGGCAATTAAATTTAATTATTGACAATTTAATTTAATCGGCATCTTGATATTTCTTAAGCCATTCCACTTCACTTATTTGACCGCTGGATAATTAAATTCACTTGTAGGGTTTGGCCCGATTAAAACTTATATTATTTCTTAAGGGGTATCATTAATCCCGATCTTTCGGGACATGAATTCCATTAATAATTAATATTCGCCATATAAATAATACCACTATCTAATTCACCGAGAATATAGACTCATATAAGATCGCACCCTCTAATGAATCAAAATAACGAATATTAAATATACGAAAATCAATAGTTATTTCAGGATTAAGATGATAAGCACTATTCATAATAATTTTGGAGTGTGAATTAATTTATATAGTCAGTATAAAATTAATTGCTCCAATTAATTAAACGTTGGTTTATAACATGTTAGTAGCTTTCTGAGCATGATAATTGTGTATATGTGGGTATGGAGGTGGAATATCAGGATTGATAAGTCTTGCCTTCGGGCGTTTGGTGAAACACGTTTGGAAGCCAAGTTAGAAGCGCGTTTGGTCGACGTGTTTTCTAGCAGGAAATCTGAATATGTTATCCAAATGGATGAGTCTGCCTTGTTAGTTCTCCTCGGTATGTGAGAAGTGTTAACATGATCTTATGTGGCTATGTGATAGCATGATTATGTGTTCCTGTTACGTAGTAACATGTTATAGGAAAGCTTATCTTGTTTATATTTCTTTCTATAGAATTATGTCTATGCAGGGAGCGTGGGGATGGGGTCGTGGCCGAGGCCGTGGCCGAGGTCGTGCTTATGATCAAGTTTCAGAGGAGGGAGACGTTCATGCCCCACAGGAACAAGTGGGCGGTGCTGACGTTTTCCAGGACATGCTTGCCACTATGCGAGTGATGGCAGAAGTGACCAGGGCTAGTGTACGAGTTCCTGAGCCAAGGGCTTCTATGGCTATGAGAGAGCTTCGGCGGTTGGATCCTCCAACCTTTGCTAGGGAGTCTGACCCCAAGGTTGCTACCGAGTAGTTGGAAGTGACCACGTCGATCTTTGGTACTCTGGATATTGAGGAGGATGCTCTGTGGGTAAAGTTGGCGGTGTTCTAACTGCAGGAAGATGCTAGAGAGTAGTGGAAGTTTTCCAAGACCACTGTGGACGAGACGTGGGCTGCATTTACGAGAATCTTCTTGAAGAAGTATTTCTCGAGATCTTCGAGAGATACTTACCGAGAGGAGTTCCTCTCCCTTGTTTAGGGGAATCTGTCTGTGGTCCAGTATGAGGCCAAGTTTGCGAATCTGTCGCGATTTCTACCAGAGATGGTATCGATAGAGGAGTTACGTACTCGGAGGTTTGAGAGGGGACTTCGACCTGCTATCAAGGATAGTGTTGCATCTCTAGATGTGGAGGTGTACATCAAGTTGGTGGAAGCTGCTATCCGGGTAGAGAACTCGTTAGCAGACAGCCGCAGGATTAGAGAGAGCGAGAGTCAGCAGGGCAGTGGAAATGCACAGTTCCAGAGGCACAGGAAAAAGTGCCAGAGGTCGTCTGGACCTAGTTCTCGTTTTGCCAGATCATCTCAGCCGCAGTCGTCTGCACCTACACATTCTGTGGCTTGGACAGGAATGCTAAAGCAGAGAGGGTTGCTCTGTTATAGATGCGGACAGCCGGGGTATCGTTTAGTTGAGTGTCCACAAAAGGGCCAGGCTTAGAGTTCAGCACCCGTCCAGTCACAAATGAGAGACCCACCTATCTATTTTGGGTGTGGTCAGTCCGGGCACTTTCGCAGACAGTGTCCTAGAGAGGGGCACGTCCAGGACATGACAGGAGCGTCGGTTGCTTCATCTGTACAGAGGCAACAGGCTCTGTAGCAGCCTAGGGCTTAGACATCTAGTTTTGTGGAAGGAGGTGCTTCAGCTAAGTCAGTGAGGCAACCATCGACTCAGGGTTATGGTGGGTAGACCAGACTACCACAGGCCATGGCTTATGTTCTTGCGGATCGTAGTGCTTCCAAAGCACCAGTCACGTCTAATGCGGCAGTTACTCTAGCCATGATCAGAGCTACCCTCCAAGTCTTTAGATCATGGGCCAGTGTTCTTATAGACACGGGAGCATCACATTCGTTTATATCCCCTGCATTTGTGTCTGCATTGGGGCTGGAAATGGACTGGTTGGGTAGTACCTTGTGTGTGGAGACCCTAGTTAGTAGGAATGTGACGTTGAGCCTTGTTTGTAGATCTTGTGTACTGGAGGTCGCCGGTCGTTGTTTAGAGTTTGATTTTATCATTCTAGATATGACCACGTTTGACATCATCCTAGGGATGGATTGGCTGACGACCTACCATGCATGCATAGATTGTGAGCGATGGAGAGTGTCGATCTGTACACCGGAGGGTGACTACTTTTACTTCGTGGGTGATCGGGATGAGGACTTGGTGTCTATACCAGGTGCTGCGCGAGTTCGAAGGAACTTGGGTTCTCTCTTCTTTGCTCTCAGATTGGATATGCCAGATGAGGTTCGAGGGGAGTTACCCCCTGTGGTGTGTGACTATCCGGACGTCTTTC
>JAULJZ010182147.1:0-22283 GCA_032270985.1 Heliamphora pulchella | reverse complement strand
GTTTAAGAACTACTTGTCATCATAGTAGATTACATCCCAGTTGACTGCACCTGGTACTCCACAGCAGAATGGTGTAGCAGAAAGAATGAATGGGACTCTTATGGAGATGGTAAGATAAATGATGAGTTATTCTGGTTTACCAGATTTATTTTGGAGACTCGTTTTAGAGACAACGGCTTACATTCTAAGCTCGGTACCTTCTAAGTCTGTACCTTCTACTCTACAGAATTGTAGACCGGGCGTAAGCCTAGTCTGAAATACATTCATATTTAGGGGTGTCCATCATATATGCTGAAAGGGAACGCGGGTAAGTTGGAACCAAAGACAGAAGTCTATTTTTTGTGGGGTATCCCAAGGGAGTGAAGGTTGGTCTATTTTATAATCCTAAGAATGAGAAGGTTATTATTAGCACAAATGCCCGATTCTTAGAAGCGGATTATATTATGGATCACAGGCCCAATAGAAAAATTATTCTGGAAGAACAGAGATGAAATACTAGTAGAACGGAAGAGGAACCACAAGTCATTGATATTTCATTACCTCGTCATAGTGGGAGGATTATCGAGACAGCTGTAAATCGAGAACCGGGTGTTGATGCACAGGGTTCAGATTCTGTACAGCCTGCTACTGCTAGTACACAGAGACAGGTAGTGCCTCGTCGTAGTGGGAGCGTTGTTCATTAGCCTGACCGGTATATGTTTTTGGGAGAGTCTTTTGATAGGATCCCAACAGAATAGGATACTGAGCCTTGTAACTACAATGAAGCACTACAAGATAAAGATGTAGATCTTTGGCAAAGGGCTATGAATTCAAAGATGAAATCTATGTATTTCAATCAGGTCTGGGAACTTGTAAAACCACCCGAAGGGATAAAATCTATTTGATGCAAATGGATCAATAAGAGAAAGAGAGGAGCAGAAGGGAATGTTAAAATCTTCAAAGTTAGGCTTGTTGCCAATGGATTCACTTAAAAAGGAGGGATCGATTATGAGAAAAAAATTTCACCATTAACCATGCTTTAGTCTATCCAAATTCTCTTATCTATTGCTGCACATTTCGATTACGAAATCTGACAAATGGATGTCAAGACAACTTTTCTTAATGAAAATCTTGACGAGTGTATCTATATGGGACAACCAGATGGATTCATTACAAAGGGCTAGGAGCACATGTTGTGTAAGCTTAAGAGATCTATTTATAGACTTAAGCAGGCATTGAGATCTTGGAACACTCGGTTTGATCGAGCTATAAAGTCTTATGGTTTTGATCAAAGTCCGGATGAGTCATGTGTGTACAAAAAGCGTGACAGTAGCGTGGTAATCATCCTAGTACTTTATGTAGACGATATGTTGCTCATCTGAAATGAAGTGGGGGCATTACCTATGGTTAAAGTATAGTTATCTGGGCAGTTCGATATGAAGAACTTGAGAGAAGCTAGTCGCATCCTTGGGATCAAGCATGTGCGAGATCGGAAACAAATGATGTTGGGCTTATTATAACTAAAGTATATCGATGATATTCTTGCTTATTTTAGCATGCAGAATTCTAAGAAAGGATTTCTCCTTTTTAGGCATGGAATCACTCTATCCAAGGATCAGTGTCCTAAGACACCTGGTGAGATAAAAAAAATGAAGGCGGTTCCTTATACTTCGACAGTAGGAAGCCTCATGTATGCTATGCTTTGTACTAGATTCGACATCTGCTTTGCCGTTGGCATGGTTAGCAGATATCAGTCTAACTCAGGACATGAGCATTAGACTGTGGTAAAAAATATAATCAAGTTCCTGAACAGGACTAAGGATTATATGTTGGTTTACCAAGCGGATAGTCTAGTACCTTTGCGGTACACAAACTCAGATTTCCAATCTGACAGGGATTTCTGTAAGTCTACCTCAAAATATGTGTTTACCTTAGGAGGTGGCGCTATAAGTTGGAGTAGTATCAAGCAATCCTGCATTGTTGATTCCACTATGGAGATCGAGTATGTGGCAGCTTCTGAAGCAGCCAAAGAGGCCGTTTGGCTCAGGAACTTCCTGTTGGATCTAGATGTGGTGCCTTCAGTTCAGTCGGCTATTACACTTTACTATGACAATAGCGGAGTGCCTGCAAACTCGAAGGAGCCAAGGGTCCATAAAAAAGGCAAACACATTGAGCGTTTGTTTCACCTGATACAAGAAATTATACAGAGAGGTGATGTTGCTGTGACCAAGATTGCATCAGGAGACAACTTTACAGATCCTTTTACAAAGAGCTTACCGGCTAAGAATTTTGATAGTCATATAGAGGGTATGGGAGTCGTATGGCAGCATAATTTTGAGTATAAGTGGGAGATTGTTAGGGTTGGTATTCTAAAAATCATGTTTTAGTATGTAATTTTATTTTAATAAAATTAATTTTCTATTTTATTAGAAACTTTATGAGTAATGTATGTATATCATTTAGTTGTTATGCATGGATATCTATATTCTGTATAGTATTTAATCTGGTGTGTAGAGTACGGGTTACACACCGAATACCAGATTTTAGGTTCTTACAGAATATAAGTTTTATATTCACAGTTTAGATGGAAATGGACATACCATCGGTACGATTGTGGCACAGAATTTTAGTAAACCTGTCTTGGTTACGGGGAATAGATAATAGTGTCGTCTATTGTTCTGACTTTCTGTGCCAGTACACTTTGTGTGTATTGAACGGGACATTTGGGATAATTAATTTTATACTGACTATATAAATTAATTTACACAACAACGTTATTATGAATAGTGATTAACCTCTTAATTCTGAAATAATTATTGATTTGCATATATTTAATATTCGTTGTTTTGATTCATTAGAGGGTGCGATCTGATATGAGTCTATATTGCCAGTGAGTTGGATAGCAATATTATTTATATGACAAATATTAATTATTGACGGAATCTACGTCCCGTATATCGAAATTGATGATACCTCCTTAAGGATGTTTATAAATTTTGATCGGACCAAACTCTACAGGTTGATTTAATTATCCGGCGGTTAAATTAGTTAAGTAGAAGGACTTAAGGAATATCAAGATACAGATTAAATTAAATTACCAGTAATAACAGGAGCTCAATGCAAGAAGGTCTTGAGATTATGGGTCAGAGTGCAATTATAGTTCTTTAGTGGTATGAACTGTAATTCAGTGTTTTATGAAAATTACAGAAACCGCTACATGTCTTTCCATAATTGCAGAAACCTCTAGTAGGTCCCTGTGTTCTACTGGAAGTCTAACTCATAATTACTCCTCTGGTCCCTACTGTAGCCCTATATATATGCGGGTAGATTGAACCAGTTTTTGATGATTTTTTATCATTATTATTATGATATTATTTTTGTCTCTTAAGACTTAAATATATCGGGGTTCTACCGGTACGAGTTCTCGGAGGATCGTAGCCTAGACTACGTTCGAAGAACGCATAAGAGAATACGATAGAAGATTTTACTGGCGTTTCAACTCAGAATAAAATAGTAGTTGAAGATTAGATCGACAAAAGATATTCTTCTAAATTAACTTTGGTTGCACGGGTTTATTTTTGATCGTTCGACGTTAAAATTTTTATCTGGAGCCCGTTTCGGCGTTTGCCCGTCCAGTTAATTTTTTACCGAAAATCATTTACAAAAACAATGATCTTGGTAGTATTGCCTCCAACAATTACCATCTCCATAAAAGTTTTATTCTTTCTTTCTACTACGCCATTCTGCTACGAAGTTCTATGTGTCGTCAACTGAATACAATCCTTTCTGATGACAAGTAGTCCCTAAACTCTCCAAAGAGGTATTTTCCACGACGGTTGGATTGTAGTGATTTGATACTTTAACCAGACGCTTCTTCGCCTTGAATTCTTTGAATTTTTCTAAGCATTTAGACTTACGGTGCATCAGGTAAATGTATCTTTACCTCGAGTAGCCATCATGAAACTGACGAAGTACTCAAAGCTACCTCTAGCCTGAATTGTTATTGGACCACATACATCAAAATGAACTTGCTCTAACAATTCTTTAGCTCTATAACCTCTGGCCAAAAAGGGCCTTTTAGTCATCTTATCTTCTAAGCAAGATTTACAGACTAGAAGTACCTTAATTTCCAATGAACTCAAAGGTCGATCTATTACCAGCTTATTTATCCTTTTTAGATTAATATGATCCAAGCGTAAGTGCCAAAAAAACGCTTGGCTCATTAAAGAAGAAAACTTTTTCTATATGATAAATTAGGTGTGTTATTCATTTCAGTTAGTTGCAGTGTAGGAGAGATTGGAGTAATAACATAAAGATCATCCACTAATATACCAGAACAGATAACCTGTTTATTATCTTTAATAACGACAGAGTTGTTAAAATAAACCAAATACCTATCTTTAACCAATCTAGAAATGAAAATTAAATTGCTTCTAATAAAAGGTACATAAAGACAATATCTTTCAATATTAAAACTCTTTCTCTACTGAAACTGAGAGTTACATCTCCCACTGCAACTGCTGTTACCTTTGTATTATTGTCCATACGCAGGTAAATCTCTCAATCACTAAGTTGTCTGGTTTCTTGAAACTTCTGTAATAAATTACAGACATAATCAGTGGCTCACGTATCTACACACCAAGTTTCGATAGATAACACTGCTAAACATGTTTTCACAACCAGTGAACAAAAATTACCCTATTTGTTCTGCCTTCTGAGAAATACTAGACATAGCTTTTTCTAAGGCCTTGTTTGGTTGCAGTGAAAACATCTGCCTTTCGACTTTTTCACACCATTTTGTAGCCCACTAACTATCCCATAAATCGTGTCTCTCTATTTCTGAACCTTTTTCTTCTTCATGTCTTTCGGCCTATAGAAAAAATCTTTTTCTGAAACAAACAAATTTTTTAGTATTAAAAGAATACCATTGGTAGTTAAAACTATATCCAAGTTACTTTTTCAGTCAACAAAATTTGGTCCCGTTAGTTTGTTTTATTTGAGTATTAAAGCAAGTGGATTAAAAACTATTTTAATCCTGAGAATCACATAATTAAAAATACCACTAATTATGACGAGCAATACTTTTAATTTATTTTAATTTAGTTCCCTCTACCATTTTAAAAGAAATTTTCCAGCAGGCTGGTAACCTGAGAATAGCATGTCTCGATGGGAGGACGTGTACTATTCATCATAAGATTAGACAGGCCAATTCCTATTAATTTTACTATCTAGGCAACTGACCCTGCCAAGTAAAATTAAATAACTGATATAGTTTCGGTCTAGTATATAATAATAATGACTCAAATGGAGAGGATGCTATTATTTACAGGTAAATGTTAACCATCACCTAATCCCAAATCGATTGCTTCGCAATGAATCCTTCAGATGGAGAAGTGATCTACACTAACAATTATCCAGAATTATCCTTAAATGAGGTTTATATTGATAATACAGCAATTAATCTGTTCGATAGAGCGGAAGGCCTTACTGTCAACATACAGGATTTAATTGCATCACCTACAAACTGGTAATGGAGATTGCGAGATTTATTTGTGAATAAATTCACTCTCCCACTTAGATTTTAAAAATATTTTTGAGGGTCATAAAAATTTGTTTAATTAAAATAAATTTATTAATTTCAAAAATCGCACGATCTGAAAGTATCAAATATTTTTTTGTGTACACGATTTCAAAGATTTTGATTTATTAAATTATCTTTTCATGTTTAAATGTGTAATAAATAAAATTTAATAAATGCACAATTTTTCTTTCAGTTTTTTAGCTATGCTAGTGATTAAAGACATTTATTTATTTTATTTTTCGTTCTATATTTTTTGAAAAATAATAATTTATTTTAATTAAATATTTTTTAATTTAATTAATTCAAAATTTTAAAATTAATTTTCACGTTTTTTCAAGATACTCGATTTTATAAAAAAAATCATCTTAACCGTGATATTTTGTAAAAATAAAATTTTTAATTTTTTTTATTTGATTAAAATTAATTAATTAAAAAAATTTATTTTTATTTTTCATTATAAAATATTTTAATTAAAATTGAATTTTTGAATTAATTAAATTTATAGGATAAATAAAACAGATATGCAATCATCCACGCTGTTCATATATATATATAAATACGATATGCATATATTTCGATTTTACGATCAAAGTAAAACGCTGAAATGTTTCAGTCTCCTATAGAGGATAAGTTGTAATAATCATCTTTCTTATTAGTTTGCTGTATCCTGATTGCATCAGACTTCCCTGATACACTAAGATATACAAGTATATCATATTACGGTCTTCAAATATATCAAAATATTGATCAAAGACAGCCTGGGAGAGCCGAACCACCACCGACCACCATGCTGCCGCCAGCACCGCCTAGAGACGCCCACTTCAAGCGGCTTTTGCCGATTCACCCGAGCTCCGTTTTCAACGATTTTTATACTTAAAGAAAGATCTCAAAAAGTAATACTTTTTTCTCAAAAGATTTGCTCAAAAACTGTCCAAAAAATAGGCTTCGATGGCCGCCAAAACACAAAAAACGCTGCTGCCCCGCAACAGCACTGCGCTACTAGCTTCCTGAGGCCATTTCGACCTCATCCGAATTCTGTTTTTATCTCTTTATTTTCAAACGCAGCTAATGAAATATACTATATTTTTATATAAAAATTTAATTCGAAAACAGCCCGAACACAGCTAGAAAACTGCCTAAAAACTCCTACCGCCACCCACCAGCGTCGCCACCCTATTTCGCCGCCCGTTTAAGCTTTTTTCGGTGGTCTTTTTGCACTCAATTTTTTTTGAAAAAATAGCTTAAATATCCAGCCACATGATTTTTTGAAGAATGCCTTCAAAATAGTTTGAAAAAATCCCAAAAAAAGCCCCGAAGGCTGCTGCCGCTTCACCGGCAAACCGCCACCACTGCCTGATTTTTTTCACCTGTTTTGATGCTATTTTTTCTCAGTTTTTGAACTATTTTTTCAGTGGTATTTTACTGCTATTTTAGGCCAAAAAACCTATTGAAAACCAGTCTCGAAAACATCAAAAAAATAATTAAAATGGCCCAAAACTGCCGCTGACAAGGCTATTTTTACGCAGTTATTTTCTATGTTTGTGACATGTTTTAATACTTTTTTAAAGCCTAAAAAGTGTAAAAAAACCGCTGAAAAATAAGTCAAAACACCATAGAAAAATCATCTTGATCCGTGGCCCGAAACTACCGCCAGTGCTGCTGCTGTTTTTTGTATTCTTAGATATATTCAACCTATTCTTAAATAATCTAAATAGATATTTAAAAATAAAAAACTAGCTATTACATCAATACCTATGTCCCGAAGGCTCACATTCGATTCTAGAAAAAACTTAATTTATCACGGTCAACTCCCGTGATTAAAAAATTAAATAATCATCATTCAAACCATTCAATCAAATATGAAACAAATGACAATTACAAAACTGAGATTAGAACGCTTACAAAACAAAGTTGCCACAGTTTTAAATTTACCTGGCACCGATTACTATAAACAAAAAACAAAACAACTCTGATACTAATTGTAGGAGGCAAAACTGTCAAGATTATTGTTTTTGCAAACGATTTTTTGTAAAAATTAACTGGACGAAAAAATGCCGAAACAGGCTCCAGATAAAACTTTTGACGTTGAACGATCAAAATTAAAACCCGTGCAATCAAAATTAGTTTAGAAGAATACTTTTTACCCGTCAAATCTTTAACTACGTTTTTGTTCCCGAGTTGAAGTTTCCATAAGACCTTCTACTGTATTCCCTTATACGCTTCTTGAATATAGTGTGGGCTATAATCTATTGAGAACTCGTACCAGCAGAACCTGGACAGTTTTAGTTTTGAAGACAAGTTATGAAACTGGTTCAGCCTACCCACATATTTATATGACTACAGCAGGGACTTATGGAGTAATTATGCGTAAAACTTTCAATGGAACACAGACACCCATCAGCGATTTTCGCAATTAAGCAAACCTCATAGCAGTATCTGTAATTATGAAAACCTTGTAGCAGTTTCTGTAATTTTCATAAAACACTGAATTACAGTTCACACTACTAAAGAACTATAATTACACTATGACCCCATAATCTTAAGACCTTCTTGCATTGAGTTTTTGTTATTAAATGCTTAACACATTTTCTCACGTTAAGATTTTCGATACTTACCAATTAAATTTAATTACTGATAATTTAATTTAATTGACATCTTGAAATTCCTTAAGCCCTTCTGCTTAACTTATTTGACCGCTGGATAATCAAATCCACCTATAGGGTTTGGCCTGGTCAAAACTTATAAGCTTTCTTAAGGGGGTATCGTCAATCCTGATCTTTCGAAACGTGAATTATGTCAATAATTAATATTCACCATATAAATAATACTACTATCCAACTCACCAGGAATATAAACACATATAAAATCGCATCTTCTTATGAATCAAAACAGCAAATATTAAATATACACAAATCAATAATTATTTAAAGATTAAGAACATAAGTATTATTTATAATAATCTTGGAGTGTGAATTAATTTATATTGTCAGTATAAAATTAATTACCCCAATGTGTCCCGTTCAATACACACAAAGTACACAGCACAGAGTGTCGGAACAATAGACGACGCTATTATCTATTCTCTATAATCAAGACAGGTCTACTAAAACTCTGTGCTACAATTGTACTGACGGTATGCCCATTTCCATTTAAACTGTGAATATAAAGTTTATATTCTGTAAAAATCTAAAATTTAACTTTCTATGTGTAAGTCGTACTCTACACACCAGGTTAAATACTATACAGAATATTAGACATTCATGCATAATATTAAAAAAATAATGCACATACATTACTCATAAAGATTCTCATAAAATAAAAAATTAATTTTATTAAAAATAAATTTAAATTCTAAAAGTATGATTTTCAATATATCAACCCTAATACCCTCAGAGGTTGAATGTTGTCCTCTCCATAGATGGTAAGTATTACCGTGTCTTGAATCAGTTTCAACTTTTGATGCAGGGTAGATGGTACTGCCTGGATGTTTGGATCATGGAGCCAAGGCCGTCCCAGCAATAAATTGAAGGACGTTGGCACATCCTAGACATGGAATTCAACTGATATTTCTAGTGGCCCAATTGATACTAGAAAGGACACCAAACCCAGCACATCCCGCCTCGTGTTGTCGTACGCCCTAAGTCCCTGGTTACTTGGCATGAAATGTTTTGGTTTCATCCCTAGACAGATAGCAGTCTTGAGGGGGCAAACATTTAGAGCTGACCCGTTGTCGATAAGGGTAACTAGGACCCATTTTTTCAAGCATTTTACAGTTATATGTAGCAGCTTATTGTGGTTCTTCCCTTCTGATGACAAATCTTTGTCAAAAAAACAAATTACCTTCAGTGCTACAATCGACAAAATCAACCCGATCAATTGTTCTGGGGTCATGTCTATCGAGACATTTGCCTTATTTAAAACTTTCAACACTGCCTGTCAGTATTTGTGCGAAGCCATCAGTAACCCCTAAATACTGATGTTTGCTTAAGTTTTCTTCAATTGTTTTAGCACAGCGTTGTCTTCCTCATCTTATTCCTTTTGTTTTTCTTTTCCACTAGTCTATCCTTTTTCTAGTTAGGCTGGCTTGAAGTGCCGCCCACTCCGAGTTAAATGTTCGACTTCCTCCTCAGGATCCCATAATCCTAACATATTGGTCTGTCTAACGTTTGCCACATAGGCCCATGTGTTATCAATTTAATCCAGCCCCTAAATATCTTCCTTGATGTACTTGATCTGTTGTTCTGGAGCAGCCTATAAATATGTCCACTCTTCTCCATCTGACTTCATTACTGTCCTGACTAACTAGTACGATTGCATTTCATCAACAAAATTCACTTCTCTGAAGAGCTGAAGACGAGTGATTCCATCTAAAACATGTCCAAAATCATGTGACCTTACCGGATAGTTGTGGCGTTGGGATTTAGAAGTTTATTTTAGAAAAATGTTCAAAAATAAGGAATTCAAAGAATGTTTAGAAAAAAATTTTAACACCTTGAAAATCAAATTTTCAAAACTTCTTTTGTTGAAAATAGAGTCGCCACTTAGTTTTTGAGAAAAACTAAGAAAAATAAAATTGACTCCTGATCTTTAGAACGTTAATCGGAGAAAGTGAGTTCGAGGGCTAAGGTATGAATTGGAGAAGGTGTTAGGCATCCCATTTGCCCAACCGTAAGATTGGTCTCTACTAATCATCATTGTTTCTTTAATATGATTTCTTAAATGCATGTAAGTAAAGAAAATTGGGGTAAAGAGAGAGCATTCAAAATTAAATATGAAAGATATATAATACATGTACATAACACTCCAAATTAAAATAAATAAAATGGTAAAATCTTAAATCCTATGGTATGCGATTTTTAACTAAAAGATACATGATTTGATTAAAAGAACAAATATGCTAAGAACAAATATTGTTTAAACAACCTAAACTAACATGATTTCGTTAAAAGAACAAATATGCTAAGTTGTTAAAATTATCTAAACATGGATTGCACAAAAATGAACTACACAATTTTGAAATAAAATAATCAAATCCGAAACTAATATGTACAATATGCATATTATCAAATTATCTAAAAGTATGTAAAAATCTTATGCTAAAAAGTAATCAAAATAATAAAATCTAATAACAAATATTTTATGTATTAATAAGCAAATATTTGAAACTCTAATTTGAAGAAGAAAGAAATAAAAGAAAGCTTACAAGCCAAAATAAAATATTAGAAAATACTTTTTTAAACTACCAAAAGAAAATCTTATTGTTTACATTTTACACTTTTTGAACAAAACAAAAGAAAAAAAAATAAAAAAAAAATAAACAAATGAGTTTTTAATTATTGTTAGAGGAGAAAACTATACTATTAACTTGAAAGATTAAAATAAGAAAAACGAGAAGAACATTAACTAATATAAAAGGTATTTTTACTTTTTTGTGCTTTTTTGTGAAAGAAAAGAAAAGAAAAGAAAATACAATAGAAGAAAAATTAAGTTGACAAAGAAAGATTTTAAAAGAATAAAAGAAGATTTAATATTTTATATTTTTAAAAGAGAAAGTAAAAGAAAATGGAGGAAAATAAAAGAGATGAAAAGAAAAATAGAATTTTCCTTTAAAGAGAAAATTATGATGTTTTTGTGATTTTTGGTTTAACAAAGTAAAAGAAAAGGAAGATAAAAGAAAATAAAATCATAGAAAAAGAAAGTAAATTTTTGTAAAAAAAATAAATACTAATATTACAAGAAAAGAAATGCTAAATGAAATTTTGTAAGAAAATTAAAACTGATACTAAAAGAAAATAAAATAATAGAAAAAAAAATTACACTAATGAAAGAAAGAGAATAAAAGTTAGAAAAAGAAAAAAAATAAAATTAAAAGAATATTAAATTAAAAGAACATCTAAACTAATATCAAAAGAACATTTAGGTTGGTGTTAGCAAAAGAACATTAAACTAAAATTAAAAGAAAAAAAAAGAAATGCTAGTATTTAAATGAAATATAAAATTAAAACTTAAAAAAAGAGAAAATAAAAATGCTATAAAGGAAATTTAAAGCTAATAAATAAAGTACTAGAAAAAAAAATTTAAGTAATGCTAGAAGAAAATAAACACTAAACTAGAAGAAAATAAAATGGAGCATTAAACTAATTAGTACAAGAAAATGAAATAAAATACTGTTGAAATGAAATTTAGACTAAAAGAAAATTAAATGCTAGAACATTAAATTAATGTAAAAAGAAAGAAAAAGAAAACAAATAAAATACTAGAATTTGAATGGATGTAATATTAACTATTACAACAATTTTTATGTAAGTGCTTTGGACTATCAGAGGTTCGGATCTCGGTATTTCAGCAGGGCTTCGGCATCGAGGCTCGAAATTGCTCAGCGACTCGGCAAAACTTCTCTCACTTCACCTCTCTATAATTTTCTGTCTTTAAAAATGTACCAGAGGTATGGTATTTATAGAGTTCTTCAACTAATGTGATGTTGACACGTTTTTAGATACATTTGGCCATTTGAAGTTGGTGGCCGCCACAATGTGAGTTGGCGGTCGCCATTTGGAGTTGGCGGTCGCCATGCTGAAAAAGGTTCTACAAGATTCTATTGGCGGTCGCTACAATGGATTTGGCGGTCACCATGTTGGGAATGGCTTGGACAGCAAGTTATTGATTTTAAAGGTTTTTGATGGTTAAGGTTCAAATACCGAGCTTGGATCAGTTTCTGAGGATCGAATTGAGGCACCATTCCAACTGTTTGCATCATCGGATTTACTGAAGATTAGGCGGGGTCAAATTGGGGTGTCTACAGTTGTCCCTCTTTGATATAACTCGTATAGCAACGCGTGATACAAGTTATATCAAAGACCCAGAGACAACAACTATTTGACCGAACCGTCAATTTTAGGCCACAAACACACAAGCATACATATGATGCTAGTCGTACTCGAACTTTCATCGAGTTTCCTACATACCCCTTTTTGCTTGGGATTAGACCAAAACGTAGTTCCTGGGACAAAATGCAAAGATGCAAGATAAGAAATATGATGCAAAATGTAACATGATATAGATGTTAACATGATGCAGATGTTGGTATAATGTAAGGAGATCCTAAAGATCGAGTTAAGATCTAAAGGGAAGCACAAAGATCGAGTTAAGATCTAAGAACTCGGTTGGGGATAAAATAATTTTAAAATAATTGAGTTAAGATTCAAGAAATTACCTTAACCGAAAAAGTAATTGATCGGTCGAGTTAAGACCTCACAATTTCGGGATGGAAGCGAGATAAAAATAATTAAAAGCCAATTTTATGACTTAAGTTTAGATTTATCAGAAGAAAATCGCGAATTAATAGGTCGAGTTAAAACCTAAAAATTCGGGACAAGACGTGAAATCGAAAGCCTAGTTACGACTTAAAATTAAATTTATCGGGAAGGATAATCACGATTTAATAGGTTGAGCTAAGATCTAAAAATTCAGAACGAGGTACAAGATAAAAATAATTAAAAATCAAGTTACGGCTTAAAATTAGTTTTATCGAAAACAAATCATGAATTAATAGGTCGAGCTAAGACCTAAAAATTTAGAACGAGTTACGAGATAAAAATAATTAAAAATCAAGTTACGGCTTAAAATTAGTTTTAGAACGAGGTACGAGATAAAAATAATTAAAAGCCAAGTTACGACTTAAAATTAGTTTTATCGAGAAGAAACCATAAATTAATAGGTTGAGCTAAGATCTAAAAATTCAGAACGAGTTACGAGATAAAAATAATTAAAATCCAAGTAACGACTTAAAATTAGTTTTATCGAGAAGAATCATCACAAAAAGATGGAGCAGCAAAAATAAAATTTTAAGAAAATCATCACAAGGTTTGAAAATTACTATTATTATTATATATTCTTATTTTTGTTAACAAAAAGTTTTTGAAGAATGCACACAAAAATAATGCATACAAAGTTAATATGCACACAAATAACACGTAATAAGAAAACAAACTTATTTAAGTATTTTTGAAAATCATTTTTGTTAAAAAGGTGAATACAAAGATGAAATAAAATACTTACAACTAAAAGAAAATACAATAATCATAACAAAAACCACGCAAACGGCCCCTTAAGTACCTTGAAATGTCTTTATGACATTCTGACATGGCTGTCGCTAAGACAGATGGGATGTGACGGTTGACAACATGGCGGTCGCCAAGACAGAAACTCTCGGACATGGCGGCCGCCCACTTAAAACCCTTACAACGTGGCGGTCGCCATGTGTCCCCTCACTAACCTGGCGGACGCCATAATCGAAGGTGGCGGCCGCCACCTCCTAACGCGGATAAGGTTCCTGAGGCACGCAGCTGTGGTTTCACTTTTCACATTCTCACTCTCTCTCTAGCCTCTATTGCACTTTCAGCTCTCTCTCCCGAACTCTCTCTCGCTCTTTCGTGCTCTCAAACTTTTTCTTGTTCTTTCTTGTGAACTTCCTCCTTGATACAAGATGTTTACGCTACTTTTCGTGATTCCGTTCCTTTTCATGGCGGGCTCAGGCTAGGGAGATGATGGCTTGGGGGCGCGTTAGGGCCCTTCTGCTGCTGGGAGCTCCTCCATGTGGATTCTCGGGGGTATGTCCACTAGCCTTCCTGCTGGTGGGGTTACTTCCACGTAGCCCTCTGCTGCGATGGATGCCCTCGTACTCAAGGCAGAGCGTGCCTCCCGCCGTGTTGCTGAAGAGGAGGCACGAGCAGCTGTCGAGGCACAGGCGGCTGCAGATGCTGCTGTTGAGGCCGCGATGGCCGACTTCCTTGATCCTGATGCTGGGGAGGGCCATCTAGCTCCTTTTGATCCGCATACCTATGCTCCGGTCCCCCATCGCCTACATCCGGGTGGGATGCGGCGATACGAGCCTCCTACTGCTGCTGTTGTTGCCAATGTTCTACTGCGGGAGCTTGACCACCACATTTCTCACCAGCGACCTTCGGTATGTTCCCTATTCTTACTAATCAATTCCACAGCGTGATATTATGATATATCGAATGTAGGCGCATGCCTAGGATCCCCTATATGATATGATGATGATGATTGCTGTGATGATGATGATTGCTGTGATGACTTGTGCATGATTTTTGAGATTTGGATATGCAAAACTTAGTTTTAGATATCTATACAATGGAGTTTAAAATCGTAGGGACACTAGGATTTGAACAAATAATAAAAGTGGCAATTTATTTTATCACAAAAAATAAACGGTTTGAATTTTTTTTTATTTTATTTTTAGGAAAAATATAAAACTAAGGGATTGATTTTTTTTATTATTATTTTTGGGGGTTAGACATAAAAATCTAATGGACTGAATTTTTGTTTTTGTTTGTTTTTTTTTTGTATGAAAACTAAAGAAAGAATTTTATCAGAAATCTTAGAAAATTAGAGGTAATGTTGTTGAAAATTCTAAAATCTAGGGTAATTTTTTTTTTAAAAAAAAAATCACAAACTTTAGAAATTTGAGGGGTATTTTTTTTTAAAATCAAGGAAATTAAGAAAAAGTCTTTTTGGAATTTTAAGGAAAATTTTTAGAAAAACCTTAGAAAATTAAGAAATATTTCTAAAAAAACCTAGAAAATTAACAAAAAATTCTAAAAAAAAATTTTAGAAAATTTTGGAGAAAATTCTAGAAAATTTTTAGAAAAATTCTAGAAAATTTTGAAAAAGTTTTAGAAAAATCCTAGAAAATTTTTAGAAAATTAAGAAAAATTTTAGAAAATCAAGTAAAATTGTAGAAACTTGGGGCAAATTTTTAAAAAACTCCTAGAAAATTAAGAAAAATTTTAAAAAATCCTAAAAAATTGAGAAATTTTTTAGAAAATCCTAGAAAATTGAGAAATTTTTTAAAAAAATCCTAGAAATTGAGAAACAATTTTAAGATAATTCTAAAAATTTTAAGATGATCCTAAAAAATTAAAAAAAATTTGAGACGAAAGGGGCAAAACACCATCATCAAGGAGAGATTTTCTTTGCCCCCCTTTTTTTTAATTATTATTTTTTTAACATAAAAGGTAAAAATCTGTCTGGCGTACCAAGGCTTAGGGTTCCTAATCTTTTACTAAGGTGTGCAAAAACTAAACGGTTGTCACATACACACGAACCTAGAGTTATTTGGCGTATTAGGGCTTAGAGTGCCTAGTCTTTTTCTAGGGCTTGAGAGAATCGAAAGGTCGTCACTTATACACGAACCTAGGGTTAAGGAGATTTGCCTGGTTTATCAGGACTTGAAAGAACCGAAGGATCGTCACTTACACAAGAACCTAGGGTTAGGGAGATTTGCCTGGTTTATCAGGATTTGAAAGAACCGAAGGGTCGTCACTTACACACGAACCTAGGGTTAGGGTGCCTAGTCTTTTTCTAGGACTTTGAAAGAGCCGAAGGGTCGTCACATACACACGAACCTAGGGTTTAGGTGCCTAATCTTTTTCTAGGGTTTGAAAAGAGCCGAAGGGTCATCACATACACACGAACCTAGGGTTAGGGTGCCTTATTTTTTAGGGCGCCTTATTTTTTAGGGCTTGAAAGAATCGAAGGGTCGTCACTTACACACGAATCTAGGGTTAGGGTGCCTAGTTTTCTAGGGCTTGAAATAACCGAAAGGTCGTCACTTACACATGAACCTAGGGTTAAGGTGCTTAGTTTTCTAAGGTTAGAAAGAACTGAAGGATCGTCACTTACACACGAACTTAGGGTTAGGGTGCCTAGTTTTCTAGGGCTTTGAAGAACCGAAGGGTCGTCACTTACACACGAACCTAGGGTTTGGGTGCCTATTCTTTTTCTAGGGCTTGAAAAGAATCGAAGGGTCGTCACTTACACACGAACCTAGGGTTAGGGAGATTTAACTGGTTTACCGGGGTTTGAAAGAACCGAATGATCGTCACTTACACATGAACTTAGGGTTAGGGTGCCTAGTTTTCTAGGGCTTGAAAGAACCGAAGGGTCATCACTTACACACGAACCTAGGATTAAGGTGTCTAGTTTTCTGAAGGATCGTCACTTACGCACGAACCTAGGGTTAGGGTGCCTAGTTTTCTAGGGCTTGAAAGAACTGAAGGGTCATCACTTACACACGAACCTAAGGTTAAGGTGCCTAGTTTTCTAGGGCTTGAAAGAACCAAAGGGTTGTTACTTACACACGAACCAAGGGTTAAGGTGCCTAGTTTTCTAGGGCTTGAAAGAACCAAAGGATCGTTACTTACGCACGAACCTAGGGTTAGGGTGCCTAGTTTTCTAGGGGTTGAAAGAACTGAAGGGTCGTCACTTACACACGAACCGAGGGTTAAGGTGCTTAGTTTTCTAGGGCTTGAAGGAACTGAAGGATCGTCGCATACACACGAACTTAGGGTTTGGGTGCTTATTCTTTTTCTACACTTTTCTTATTTGATCTGCCCTTTATATATTCTCTGTTTGTCTTCTCTTTTTAGGCTAGTCATTATGTTAGAGGTTTCAGAGGTTCTACCTCTAGGGAGGTGTTGGAGTGGTATGATGCCCTCCCTGCTACTAGTCGGGCCATTATTGATGCCTCCGGCTTTGTTCGATTCATACCCCTGTTGGGTAGGATGAGCAATGACCGGGTCTGGCTGACGGTCCTAGCTGAGCGGTGGTGGGATACCACCAACACTTTCCATTTCACCACCTTCGAGGCTACTTTGATGCCTCTAGATTTTGCTATGATCACTGGCATCCGGGTCGGTGGAGCACCTATTCCATTTGATCCATCCATAGCTCGGTCTGTCGACGCGCTGTTGTATTTCTTCGGAGCCATTCCTGCACAGATAGACAGAGATTGGGTTCGATACACCTGGTTCTTTGAGCACTTCCGCCACTTCCATTGCTTTGAGCACCGCCACTTCGACTGGGTTGCCTGGGGCTTTTTGATGTCTATGTTTGGTACCTCCTTCTTTTCGAACAAGGAGAATACCATTCATCTGCATTACCTCGGTGCCCTCGCTCGTTTGGACCGGGTTGCTTCATTCGACTGGGGAGGAGCAGCTCTTGCCACCCTCTATGAATTCATGCGGACACTGACCCGGTTCCCTCAGGAGCTCAGCATGGGGAGATACTAGAGGGTCTGGGAGGTATGATCTAGTTTTCTGCTCATTTGTTTGTTCCTTTCTTTATTTTTCATTATCCATTATCTGCTATCTGACGTCTTTTTCTTTGCAGTTGTGGACATATGAGTTCCTCGGGCTTCATGTCCAGGTGAACTCGGTGGTAGATCCTCTAGTCATTCCCCGAGTGGCCTAGTGGTCCCAAGGACTGAAGGGGAAGAAGGCTGGGGGGAATGACATCGACCGATTTCAGGTCTCATTGGGTCGGCTGACCCTTGACTAGGTATTTCTTATTTTTTGTTTACTGTACTGTACCCTATTCACTATTGTTTACTGCACTATTATCTACACTACTCACTGTACGGCTCACTATACTACTCACGGTATTGCACTGTTCTTTATTCTGCACGGATCACTACACACTGATCACTATATTTTGCTCATGATACTGCTTATTTATTTTTTGCCTCACATTATACTTTGAAGTATTGCAGGTCCACTGGGCTGTCTGACGAGGAGTAGAGGATCGGGCCGGCACATATCTGATGCGCAGCCAGGATCTCACCTCGAGGCGGGTCCTGCTGGAGGGCCCATTTGGTAGGGAGTACTATCTTGGCGAGCGAGTGGTTCGCCAGTCACTCGGTCTTGATTACTTCAGGATACCGGTGGTCCCTCCAGTTTGGATGTTCCGAATTGATCATCTAGGCCGCGTCGACTTGCTGCTGGAGACAGTGGGGACCCCAATTTTGGAGCTACTGGTGGCGGAAGGGGACTACACAGCCTAGGCCCGGGCACATGTGATGGGTCCCTTAGGTCTTGGCCCGGCTGCCCCTAGTGGCAGGAGGAGAGGACGAGTACAGGAGGTAGCTGACGCCGGTGCTGCTGCTGGAGCCGCTGTTGCTACTGATGATGCTGGTCGAGGGATGAGGGGTCCAGAGAGCCCATGGGAGATCCAGACAGTAGCATATGGCTAACCCATCCCTCTACCAGTTCCTGTTCCATCGGCACCTGAGTTCAGGGCTGAGCTCAGTCAGGTTTGTCTAGGTTCTTTTTTTTTATCTGATTACTTACTTTCTTTATTCGTCTATTTAAATTGCCTAACTTCTTTTTGCAAGTTAACCAGGCATGGCTGGATCATCTGCTGCTGGTCCTTACCGGTCAGAGAGCACTGATCCGTCAGCTTGATGCCACTGTCTAAGCAGTCGGTAATTTATTTACTCCAGCAGTTATAGTAAGTGTCTTCGCAACTTCGTTTATTCTTTCTGCACTTTTTTCGTACTCTATTTTGATCCCTATTTTTCTTCTCACAGCCTCCAGTCCCAGTTGCTGGTATAGTACCTCCACGGGCTCCAGGTCCTACCCCAGTTCCAGTCTCGGCACGAGGTCGTGGGTCTCGCGCAGCTTCTTCTAAAGCTGGCTCCAGAGGATCCGTCTTGTCTGCCAGGAGCCGCTCCAATGCCATATCCTCTTCCTCCGACAGTGATGATGGTGATGATGTCATTGAGCAACTCTTCAAGGACGTCAGCCCAGATGAGGCCAGCCCTTCCTCC
The DNA here is from genome assembly GCA_032270985.1 of Heliamphora pulchella. Taxonomy (NCBI): domain Eukaryota; kingdom Viridiplantae; phylum Streptophyta; class Magnoliopsida; order Ericales; family Sarraceniaceae; genus Heliamphora; species Heliamphora pulchella. The sequence goes on along the minus strand of JAULJZ010182147.1, from coordinate 3,096 downwards.
CGTCGAGTCTGCCCGAGGCATACTTGAGAGAGAGCTTCCCCTCCCCCAATTTTGTTTATTTTTTGACACATTTGTTTTGATGGGCCTGCGTACCCCAGCTTGACACATTTTTATACATTTACTTGATCCATGGGCCTGCGTGCCCTTGTCTGCTGTTTATTGGGCCTGGGTGCCCCAGTTTACATTCTAATACACTATATTGCATTTTTGGGCCTTCGTGCCATTTTACTGCTTTATATTCCTCTGTCAAATGCTTCTTTTTTATTTGTTTCCCCAAACTGTCATGTATAACGCAAATGTCAAAATTCTACATAAGCCACGGAAGCTACATAATGACACACACCCGCCATATTTAAACATGGCGGCCGCCACAATTAACACGGCGGTCGCTGCTTCCAACATGGCGGTCGCCACCTCCAACATAGCGGTTGCCATTTTTAACATGGCGGCCGCTTGGTCAAAGTGATGATGTTACTGTACTGTGCTTTTTCAAGTTGGCGGTCGCCAAATCCAAGGTGGTGGCCGCCACAATGAGTGTGCCTTTTGTCGAATTTTTAGTTTTCCTCCTTTTGCTGCCTTATAAACACAGCCCTGGAGGCTCCCTTTTCCATTGCTTATACTCAGATGGCTACCCCACTTTCTTCATAGATTGTGAGGCATTCTCCTATATTGAACGTCTGAACTTTGCTTCTTTTTGGATCAACTCTTTGTTTCATCTTATGGCCGTGAAGATCAACGAACCATTGTTGAAGGCCGGCGTTCAACTATGGGATCCACAGTCCCACGTCTTTCGATTTGGCCTTGAAGAGCTCTGCCTCACTATAGAGGAGTTTACTGCCATTTTGGACTTGGCCCCATGGAGTCCCGTTGTGGTTCCCACTTTCTTTCTCTTGATTCATCAACGAGTGATACAGCTTTGTGGTTTATCTAGGATGGAGGCCTCTCTTTTGACATAGGATGACTGGCTCGACATACCTTGGATTATTGATAGATTCTGCCCTACCGGTGACCTTAGTGACCTTAGTTTTCAGCTATGGCGACACTATGCATTTTGTTTCTGTCTTCTTGCCCGGTATCTTTTTGTCCCTCCTGACGGGTGAGTTATTTGTGCATTAGCTGACGTTGCCGGTCAGATGTGGATTGGGAAGGACTTCATTCCTCTTGTCTTAGCTAAAACACTATTAGGCTTAGATGTTGTTTATCGTGGTGAGACTACTACCTTTGCTGGCAGCCCTTTACTTCTTTAGATAAACTCAAACCTTTCTCTTCACCTAGCTCTTTGTCATACTGTGAAGCTTTCCTCTCACTGTTCTAACTTTTGCTGCAGATCTGGCTAATGGAGAAGGTGAATCTTGTGTAAAACCCCCTACCGACAGACACAGTGCTGCATCTTTCCTTTATCGCCCCCGTTATCAGATATGCGACACTGAGGTAGCCTGGTGATAGTATCTTTCTTCTCTGACCGGTCCAGATATTACCTGGCAGTGCCCTTGGTGGCGGATTCCTGCCATGACTTTAACTACTTGGACTACTCTGGTGTTCTGCTGGTTAGCCTGCATCAGACTACCTTTTATTACCCCCATCGAATCATGCCACAATTCGATCACAATTAGATCATCTTTCCCAGTATTCGAGGCCGTCTGTTCTCATCCATACTACGGGCCTCGTTTCTATCATCATATCAAGATGCCTGGCCATCTCGCTCATTGATGAAGATGCATGAGTTGCAGTGTTCCAATCTTTTCACTGAATACAAGACATGGATGATGCAGGATCGGGAGAAGAAAGATAAAGAAGAAGAAAAACAAGCAGCAAAAAGAAGGAGAACTTGAGGCCTCTTGCTTTTTTTGAAAATTTCATAGCTTTCTTTTTTTATTTTGTTTGTAGAGTTTAGGACTTGCGTGCCCTTCTTCTTATTTAAAAATTTTATAATTCTGATCGAAGTAATGACAAACTCTCAATTTATGTTTAAGATGGTTTAAATTCATCCAAATTTGTAATGACTTCATTATCAAAATTCAGAAATTAATTTGCATTGGTCTTATTCAAATTTAAAGATGGTTAAAAAAAAACAAAGAGAGTGGTCGGACTTCTGATAAGAAGCTGCCTACGTATCCCAAAAAAAAGTGAAATCAGGCCATAACGTAGTTCGGGCTTAGTTTTCACTCAAGTATTGACACTCTCCTTTTGTGATGCCCTAACTTTTGCCAAGGTTACCCTTTCGACTTTTCGGCCTTGCAGGCTCCTCTAACTTTTGCCTGAGTTGCCTTTTTTGGTTTTCAACTCAGCGAGCTTCTATTTTATCTTTATTTTTACCTCAAGGTTAGTATTTTTTGAGCGGATTGAGATTCACTCGAGTGGAGAATACATTGCCAACTAGATCCATAATGATGACGGCACCACCGGTCGTGATGATTTTGATGAGAAATGGTCTGGACCAGTTTGGCTTGAACTTGCCCCTCGGGTCAAAGATGGAAGCCCTGACTTCCTTAAGAACTAAATCCCCTTCTCTGAGATTTCGAGTCTTGACCTTTTTATTGAATGCCTGAGCTATTCTCCTTTGATAACCTTATACATGAAACAGAGCCTGCAGCCTTTTTTCATCAAATAAGAGCAACTCTTCCATTTGGTTCCTCTGCCATTCTGCTTCTGGAATACTGGCCTCAGCTACTACTCTCAGTGAAGGGATTTCCATCTCAATGGGAAGCACGGCTTCCATCATGTACACTAAAGAGTATGGCATAGTTCCGATTGAAGTTCTGATCGATGTTCGGTATCCCTAGAGTACAAATGGTAGATGTTTCGGCCAATCTTTATGTGAGTTGATCATCTTTTGTAGAATTTTTTAAATATTCTTGTTTGCTGCTTCGACTGCTCCATTGGTCTGCCACCGATATGGTGAGGACTTATGAGCCACTATTCGGTATTCTTCAAAAAGATCCAAGACCTCCCTTTGAAAATGTGAGCCATTATCTGAGATGACCTCATGGGGAACTCCGTACTGGCAAATGATATTTTACTTGATGAACTTAGCAACATGGGAGGCTTTCAATACCGAGTAGGAAGCTGCTTCCACCCACTTGGTGAAATAGTCGA
>JAULJZ010182137.1:0-22284 GCA_032270985.1 Heliamphora pulchella | reverse complement strand
TTAAGAGCACGCTTGGATGTCACTGATAATAGCCTCCATTGCACATTTTTAATTTTTGAAATAGCATGCATCTATGTTAATGGGGTTCCCAAAAAAAAAGGAGAGTCCTATAAAATGGAAAGAAAAAATTTAGAACTGCTGCACTTCATGAAATCCTAAAATTGGTGACATGCCATCAGCTATTAACAATATTATTTTTATTCTCCATTCAATATGGAGGACTGATAGTTCTAGATGCACAAGCAAAATTAAATGATTAAGTCCCTTGTTGGTGGTACTAGATATCCACAACCACAATCAAGTCCCACATTTATCTGGATGACTGAGGCAGGACTCTCCCCAGTTATATAGCCCATTCTCAAAACTGGAACTTGTCTATGGGAACTTGTCATCCACTGGAGCCAAAGTGGTCTAAAATAATTATTAGTTGAAAGACTACTGGTCATTTTCTTGACAAGTGAGTATGTTTAACATGTTCATTTAAGTATTAATTATTCAATTTATTGTCCACAAAAAATGGAAAAAAAAAACTAATACACCAATGCTTTACCTTCCCACTAAACCTCTCTACTCCGCCTCTCACAAAAACAAAAAAGGAGGGAGGAGAAAGATGTTAAAACAAACCCTTTTTTCTACACCTATATTTCAGTCAGGCTAAACTACAAAAGATGTTGGAATAAAAGCCTTCCAACCCCAAGAACCATTTCAATCTCAACTTCACAGACAACGTTCAATATGATGTCCTATGATGTCCCAAAGGTTGCTGTTTATTCACAGAACAGAACATCAAAACAATTGGAAACACACGCAATAAATTATGGATGGTTCAGAATCTAATTCACTACGTTACATCAATCAGTTTGGCTTCTCATTTTCTGCATTTCAAAGGCACATATTCTCAGAATACCATTCTTATGGCATTGATCTTGACACCTCTCTGTTGGGACTACATGATTACAAAGCAACCATAAGTTCAAGAAGCCCATTTATCATCAGCGTATCTCGAAAAAACATTTCCAATGTGGCGCTGACACCATTGACCATTGAATCAGATGTTCATTGAGAGTTTGTTACACTACAGCTTATTTTAAAAATAAAAAAAAAAAAAAAATTGACACTTCAACTGTAGAGTCAACAAAATCTTTGATATTACAAGGAGTAACATCTACAAATTAAAATATATAAATAACAAGTAAAACACTAAGGAACATCCAGACTATATTTCACAAAGAGTGCATTTATGTTTTAAGGACATATGCCAGCAAACAAAGATTCCCCACACCTAGCATCAAAAGATCAACAAAGAGAAATTTCACAAGGATCATCACATAGAAGACCTTAAGGGAATAATTTAATTACCTTATTTTGTAGCGCACAAGCTGCAGTTCCTCGATGTTCAGGATCTATGGATAGTAAGGTCTCCATAAGCCCCACAGCAGCAGGAGGAAAATCTTTAAATGTCTCCACAAGACGTCGTTTATAAAGTTGTAGAGGTTTGAACACAGTAGAAGGAGGTAGCTTTGATTTTCTCCAATAGTCATCAGATGGTGAGCCACAAAGCTTGAAAATTTTATGCAATTGCTCAACCTACAAGATACAAATGTATAAATTCCTCAGCACTCACTTAAATTGCTCACCTACAAGAAATAGTGCTCACATAAATTGCTTATTGTACCCCAATTAAAGGAGCACTTCTGAACATGAAACGTCAGAAGTGTTGCCAATGAATGCATCAACAGACCCATGTAGCATGTAATCCATGACATTATAGTGAGTGAGGATTCTTTTTGGTCTGTTTTGTCTATCTTGGTAGCTCATTTTCTGAAGTATTCCCAATTGGTAATGTGATAACAGCTATATATGAAAATGATAACGCGAAAGAGTTGGTTGCGAAATAGAACTGGGCACATAGAAGAAGACAATTAGAAAAGAATTGAGTGCATTTCGTGTCACCCCAACATGATAGTAAGGCTACTACAGACAAATACAGAACCATAATTACCAGATTCATACAGAAAAAACCTACACAAAAGTGCCTCCTCTAAGTGTTTATTATTGCCCACATCACTTTTTCTGCAGGACCTCTGGCTACGGTCAGAACCCAAAATACAGATTTTGGTGTCAATGCCCCTCCCAACAAGGAGAAAATCAAACTAGCTACCACGTGCAGTTGAGCGATGTCAGGGACAAATCAAAAAGTGAGATAGAGAAGGAGGAAGCACAAGAAAAATGCAAGTCCAAAACTGATATTTGTAGTTTTTTCTCTCTCTAAATAAGACAACCCATACAGTCAAGCAAATTTGACTTCAAATCCATCCAGATTTTAGATCCAGCCTCTGAGGTTCTATAAGAACTAGACAATCCTATTTGGTCAAATACCCGGCGACAAACTCCTATTTTCCTTTCATTAGGGTATTTTTGAACAAGATAACAAGTCTAAAGATTTTCTTATTGATGATATCGACATTGATGACATTATAGTGAGTGAGGATTCTTTTTGGTCTGTTTTGTCTATCTTGGTAGCTCATTTTCTGAAGTATTCCCAATTGGTAATGTGATAACAGCTATATATGAAAATGATAACGCGAAAGAGTTGGTTGCGAAATAGAACTGGGCACATAGAAGAAGACAATTAGAAAAGAATTGAGTGCATTTCGTGTCACCCCAACATGATAGTAAGGCTACTACAGACAAATACAGAACCATAATTACCAGATTCATACAGAAAAAACCTACACAAAAGTGCCTCCTCTAAGTGTTTATTATTGCCCACATCACTTTTTCTGCAGGACCTCTGGCTACGGTCAGAACCCAAAATACAGATTTTGGTGTCAATGCCCCTCCCAACAAGGAGAAAATCAAACTAGCTACCACGTGCAGTTGAGCGATGTCAGGGACAAATCAAAAAGTGAGATAGAGAAGGAGGAAGCACAAGAAAAATGCAAGTCCAAAACTGATATTTGTAGTTTTTTCTCTCTCTAAATAAGACAACCCATACAGTCAAGCAAATTTGACTTCAAATCCATCCAGATTTTAGATCCAGCCTCTGAGGTTCTATAAGAACTAGACAATCCTATTTGGTCAAATACCCGGCGACAAACTCCTATTTTCCTTTCATTAGGGTATTTTTGAACAAGATAACAAGTCTAAAGATTTTCTTATTGATGATATCGACATTGATGATACTGTTGATATCGATGATAGTGACGATCTCAATCGTGACCTTGATACGGAGCTGGAGCTGCTAAATATGATGAATGCACGAAGTATAGATATGATGTGGGGAATAGACAGATTTATATCACCCTTCAATTCGAATTAGCAAAACCAATGTCTCCTTGCATAATATGATTTCCAAACATTCATGATCTGGATGTGAAAGAGTCGAATTACTATAATGAAAAAAAATATGGATGAAAAAGGATTTTTATGGGTTGTGGATTGGTTCATGATTGAGTATCGTCATTTTCAGCACTGCAGTAAACTTGTATTCTGTTAGTAATGAAAATAAAATAAAAAAGACAAAAAAAAAAAAAATCCAATAGAACATCTAAAGTTCAAGCCCATGTCAAGGTATCGTGAAACTCGGGGGGGAGGGGAATCCAGTCTATCTTCAAGATTAACATCAAAAGAAATCCTGTTATTAGCACATGAACAATAGTGACATGAAGAGGGCTCTTTCAAGGACAAGGAAAACATTATCAGTGGATTGAACCACCAAAACATTGGCAGAGAACAGATCACTTGAGATCATCTGTTCTACATTGATATATGGTATAATGGTAGGACATTGGAGTTAAATGAATAGACTGGCATCGGTTTGAGATGCTTCTAATAGTGACAAAAGCTTAATTTTGTGCCCATCTAAACTTGTATGGAAACTTAAAGAGCCCATTCCATGTGGCCTTCAAATTCAATGTTTATCATTTATGAGAGAGTTTCAAAGAACATGAACATTTTCAAGACACCATTCTGGATTGTTTCCCTCTTGAAAACAAATTAGGCTATGCCTGCCTTGAGGAAATGTCTTCAGATGTGCTTTCATGACAGGTCCAGCATAAGACAATTTCAGCATCACCCTTATATCCTCATTTTTCACCTAGGGGAAAACTTATAGAAACTATGTCTAATAGGCCCTAATTGTTCCACTTCAATATATATTTGAAAATATTTTTCCCATAAAAATGTGGGAATTCAGATATTTAGGATTCTGAATTTCCAATTATTATAGGAAGGGGGATTAATGGGTATAATACATGTTATGTCCTCATTGGATCACAAGTCATATTTTTCAAACTTATAATATGTTGCATGTGTCTAGGTAGTGCGAAGAAGATTGCGTGTCAGCCTTCCTCCCTCCCCACTCTATCGAAGAATTGAGAGTGACGTGGGGTGAGACCTAAAGCTCGTCTTGTTGTCAAAGGCTTTACTGAAATTGTAAGTTGTTAGATAGCTTAATATACATTGTTTGGAGAATTTCCTAATAGCTTAAACTTTTGGGACAATTAATAACTTGACATGGTATCAGAGCTCTGGTTCCAAGAAATCCTGAGTTAAAGTCTCGTAATATGTGTTTGTTGCCATGTTATGTTTGTTATTCTGCATGCTCTGTGTGTTGATGCACCTGTTTAGTTCTGTTTTTTTACCTCTCCATGTGTGAGACAGTGTTACACGTGAGAGAGAGTGTTGGATAAATTAATATACTTTGTTGAGGCCATTTCTTAATAATTTAAACTTTTGAGACAACTGATGACTTAACATAAGTGTTGATTATTTTGAGACACTTGCTCTAGTTGTCAACACCAACTCCTTACAAGCAATCCTCACAATTGCTTCTAGCCCCTAGGAGACCGCATGCCAGCGATAGAATAGTGAATAAAGGGCCTCAAGAGGAGGTTAAAAGTACTGCCAAATGAGCAGGAAGAGCTTTTGGTTCAGGCCTCTGTGGGCAGCAGCTTTATTAAGGAATTAGATTTATGTGGTAGTTTTTGAGAATAAGTAGCAGAACTCTCATAGTAAAATTGTAGTTTTATCATAAAAAGTTGAATATATTTTTATCAAAATTTTTAGAAAACCACCTCACTTTCTTGGAAACCACTAACTTTTTGGCATATGGTTTTTAAAAGCTTCCATTTTAATGGTCAGATTTCACCACCAAAACTTGATCCAAAGGTCACAAATGATCAAGGTACCGGTACCTCGATAACATCTCAGGGTACCATAGAAAAAACCTTGAGGGAGGGATGAGAGCTTTGGATAGAGAGATATGAAAAAGAGAGGGAGGAAAACCAAGAGAATTGAATGTGGGGTAAAGGTGTTTCGGACGGGAAATTAAAAGTTAAGAGAGAACACATTTTAAGAAGTTGTGTTTTTCATCATAGGATGTAAGTTTGGGCTAATCTCAGCCATTCATTCAAATTCCATCTTTAAGAGAGAGAATACATTTTGAAAATTATGAGGAGCTTTATTACATAAATTCTTAAACCTTGTTTTTGCCTTCCCTGAAAAAATGGGGGCAGAAACAAAGCCGGATGAGGTTTACCCGGGCTAGTTGAACCAGTTTTCCTGAATGAAGCACCAATTGCATAATCCAATTGCTATTATGGTTGGAGCATGGAAACACATGTCCCCAAAAGTATCCGAAGCATGTCCGTTCTAAAAAACAAAAATGATAGTAGGACAATAGGAAGTATAGGGCACTTGTCCACACATGCATGTCACACTCTTAGAAGTATTTGTGTTTTTTAGGTCTAGACATAGGGTTACCTAAAATATTGATACCCATAGTAATGGATATTATTTTTGCATGTCTTCTCAAAAATTAAAACCCAGTTGTACCTCTGTTCTTCCAGGCATGATAGGCTTGCCAGCATATAATTCTCCAAGTATGCAACCAGTACTCCACAAATCCACCGACACTCCATAGTGAGTCGCTCCAAGTAAAAGTTCTGGTGGACGATACCAGAGAGTCACAACACGACTTGTCAATGGAAGACTCTGACGATGGTCAAAAAAACTTGCTAAGCCAAAATCTGCAATCTTCAAGATGCCACGGTTGTCGATTAGAAGGTTTGAGCCCTTTATGTCGCGATGCAGAACACCACGACTATGACAATGGTCAAGTCCACTTAGCAGCTGCTGCATGTAACATTTAACCTAAAAATAACATAAAACAAGAATTAGACTTTCTCCATCAAAGATAGCATAAGAGTTAACGGCATCATTATTCAGGAACCTTCTATTTTTGTTCTTTGAATCCTGAGGTTAGTACTCTAATTAACCACAAGAAGAAAATCAAAGTTGTACCCATGTTGCATCTGATTATCCGAATATGCAAAACGAATCAACATCACATTAAACGACATCCTATGCTTAAAGAACAATTGAATAAATACCTGTGGTTCTGAGAATTTGACACCAGGTAGTGATAGGAGTCCAGTAAGGTCATGTTCCATATACTCAAAAACAAGGTACAAGCTACAAGAAGTTCGTGATGTAACTAAGCCTTCCAATTTAATAATATTCGGATGATCAAGTCTGCGCAAAATAAGGATTTCCCTTGCCATAAACTTGATGCTTTCAGGATCCATAGTATCAAACCTCACTCTTTTCAAAGCAACTACTTTCATTTGAGTTAGATCACGAGCCTTGTATACACTACTATAAGTTCCTTGGCCGATCTGCAAGAACAAAATGCTATCATGCAAAATCAAAACCAGTCCTTGAGATTATCTACATAGAGAGCAGGAACCAAAGCAAGCAAGCATGTCAACACTATAAAATGGACTATATACATATGGGAACAAAGAATAGCACGAACTTCAAACAAACTAAACTAACTTGTAGAGCAACATTTTGGAAACTCACCAAATTATCAACCAAAAACTCTATTATAAGCATTCTCACTTCATCTAAACAAGAATTATAGAAGGTATTCAAATAAAATCACTGCAACTTCCCAGCACATCAGAATTTGCTATTATGAACTTCTGTCCACATAATACCTTGCAGTTCATTACAACTTCAGAGTGAAACATAGATTTTTATTACAATATAGGAAATGTTAATGCAAAGCTAGGTCTTTCATGTTAGTTAGTTAAAGATTTGAAGATTCTGCACATTGGCATCCACTTCAAAATAACTGGACAAATGTACAAGAAGCTTGCTAGACAGCAACCGTGGCATAAATTACTCTAGGCATATCTTAGAATACTAGGTGTAGATAGTTTTAGTTCAGTGGAAGAATATCAGAAAATAGTTAAAAGTGATTTCACTGAAAATATTAGAACTTCTCACAGTATTCATTCCATTTTGGCATACTTTATTGTCATAATGATAATATCAATGGGTAACACAATTTCATTCATAAGAAAACCATTCCAGTTTTAAGGAAGCTATTCTTATGTGTCATTGGTTAAATAAGTAATTGTGAACCGAAGTTTCCATCGCGTGAGTACAAAAATAATGTGTAGTATATAAGCGTCGGAGCACCCTAAACTTCCAGAAGACTATAGGTAGCAAAATCACTTGATGGTATCAGTTTCAACACTTACAGTACAAAATTAATGCAAAATCAACCACTAAATCGGAAAAGTAACGTACTTTATCTAACTTCTCGAAAGTATTTGATTGCCGTGGCACCCAGCCATTGATAGCTTCTCCAGCAACCGTGACAAGCCAAGATGGCCAACCTGCGGCAACCTGTTCCCCTTCTATAGCTTTCGGGACACTTCCTATACCCGGAAAATTAGGATCAACTACTTCAGAAATCTCTCTCTTCTTCTCAACACGGCCGTTCCATGCCTGCTTTGAACCATTCAATTTTGTATCAATCAACCCAACTGTTCTGTCACCACCATCCTTCAACCTCTCTTTCACCCGAAAACTCTCCTCTCTCTTCGAAGAAATCACTCGAGGCAAGCTTAACTCGGATGAACCTTTATTCGACTGTCTCTCCCTCGGACTCTCCCTGCTATCTCCGATAGCAGAGGCCTTACCACAAATACAACCCATGAATCACCAATTCAAACCCAACAAAAACCACTTTACAAATATAAATGAACACCAATAACAAACCCTATCAAACACCCTTCTTCTACAAATTCCATTAAAAAAGAAAACAACAATCGAATAACTGAATCCAAAACTCAATCCTATTCCCAATTTATCAACCAATCACTATATACTCTCGTGCAGTCCCATCAAACCGGAATTTCACAAAGAACAAATACAAACCCAGAAATCCAATCCTTCTCCCATGCTATATACTGATATTGCACAACCAAACAGAGCCCAAAATCTTCAAATACTTAAAGCAATCAACGCATAAATACCTCGAAACCAAATCGAATCGGAATTGATGAACGAAACTAACCCAAAACTCCTGATTATTGATTTAGGGTTTTTCACTTCTCTGCTGTTTCCTGGAAAGCTCATAGGATTATGGAACTTGGTTTTAAAGAAACCAGCTGGTTTGTTGCTTTTTTTGACTGTTCAACATTCATATATCTATACACGCATAAAAAAATCAATATATAGAAACGGCTTGCCGGCACGGATCAGCCAGAAATACCAAAAAAAAAAAAACAACTCTCTCTCTGGACTGAACAGTTCTACAGTTGAGATAAACGGAGTGGGTGCGGCGACTCTTTCTCTCCCCTTCAGCTTTTCTCTCTCTAAAAACTGAACAGAACTTGCGGTTATTTAGAGAAAAAGTTGTTACAACGGATTACTTAATCTGGACTCTGGAGAATTATTTGGTAGTCTTGGCATTTCGTTACATAGTTGTTTTTTTTTTTTTTTTAACTAGGGTATTTGGATCAATTTTTGCGTACCTCGCCTAATCTATGGAGATTAGTATCACAATTCATTTGTAAGAATTCGAATTAAAGTCGAAATAAAATCTTATATAAATTGACCTCAAAAAATTAATAGCATTTAAGAGGTTTCAAATTTGAAATATTTAAGAGGTTTTGAATTTAAAATTTAAGAATGAGCAAACCTCTAAATCCTAAATCTTAATTACTAGGCCAACTCCTTATGGTTATTAAGTGGCATAGTTTATGAGAGTGCTTCGCAGAGTTATTACTAGTAGTTTTTAATTTTTTGTTATTAAATTTAAATATAAATTATAATTTTTTAAACACTCACAATTTATGTTATAAATTATAATTATTTTTTTTTTATTTTCGCTACAAATTATAATTTTTATTAAATACTCACAACTTCTGTTATAAGTTAAAATTTTTAAGCTACTATTTAAGTAATGCCAAACATTACCTAGGACTCGCTTGGTTAAAAGATTATTTTCATGAGATAACGGTATTATTAGGATAATTACTTATTTGCTTAGCTTGTGTTTGGCCTAATTTTTTTAATAAATTTTTTGATTTTTTGACTTTTTTATAAAAAATTAGATGCAAAAAAATGTAAAAAAGGCAACTAATAATAATATGAGACCATACCAATAGACTTTTTAAAAGGCATTTAAGCAAAAAGTTTTAAAAAAAGCTAACCCAAACATAGACTTATTTTGTTTAATTTATTTTCGTTTTAAGTGAATTTTTTTTATCGTTTAGTCGAATTATCATATTTTTCGACTCATTTCAACGAGATGAGTCAAAAAAAGTAAAAGATTTTATCAAAATATATAAAAAAATACTCAAAAAAAATTTAAAAAATAAGCAAATAAGTCAAATTTAATATTACTTATTTTCATATTTAGTAAACTTTTTTTATTTTTTCATCAAACTTTTTTTACTTTTTTTTGTTCATCTCATTGAGACGATTCAAAAAAATAAAAAATTTTAATCAAAAGATGAAAAATATTCAGGAAAAAAAAAGCAAAATTTTCACAATTTATCCCAAACAAGGTCAATTAATGTATTTAAATTATTAGAATCTGGAATATTATAGATTAAATTATTAATATAATATTTTTTGTACGGAAAAATATTTAATGGAGAGTAGGATAATTTAAGAACAATTAGTATGTTGTTTAATTTGACATAATTTTAATATAATTAATATTTTTTATATATAAAAATATACTTTTAATCCCGGAACAAACCAACCCATCAGTATTAGGATAGTCCCCTCATTGCTCATTGGAGAGTTAAGTTAGTTTGAGGGTTTTTTTAATCCCTTTTCAATTGCTTTCCAAACATGACTATATATATGAGATTATTTTTAAATAATCTCATTCTCCTTCATATCCCATCACCAAACATGCTCATAGCACTTATAACAAAAAAAAATTAATTTATTGTAATTGGATTGCTTTTATTTTTTTACTAACTAACAAAAGTGAGGTAATATTGTTTTATATAAAATATTTTTTATTACATTATTAAATAAAATTCATTACATTATTAAATAAAAATAATACGTAAATGTAAATAATAACAAGTAATTTCTGAGTATATCAAATAATTCAATATTTAGTGTTATGTGATCATGCTTATCTTTTATATTATTATAGAGGAAAATCAAATATTTAATTTTTTGAAGTTAACAAAATATTTGATTTTTCAAAAATACCCTTATGGTAATTTGAATTTAAAATTTTAAATGTAATTTTATAACTACTCTCTCTATTCTCTCTATCTCAAATAAAAATCAAAAGCTATCACGCACCATGTCGCTCACTTAATTAGGAATGCGTGCGGATTGAAATTTTTTTTTAACTAACTCACGTTTGGCGGCTGATCGTTTTTTTAACCTACCGCCAACTCACAGATCATCAAAACCAGTGGATTGGATGATGTTTTTTTGGCAATTTCAATCCGCGATTTAGCGGGTTAAAAAATTGTAAGATTTTAATAGTATTTTTCTTAAAATTTGTTTCTAAAAAATAAAAACCTAATTGCAATATTTAAAAAAAATCATATTTAATACGTCAAGTAAAAGACTAACTAAAAAAATAGTAGTAATTCAATAATAATAATAATAATAATAATAATAATATAATTAAATATCTCTAACAATAATAATAATAACTTTTCCTTTCACATATTGGAGCAGGATGTTGGCGAATTATTTGCACACCCCTACGCGTAGTTGTAAATAAAAGTAGAAAAAGTAAAATAAATTTTAATGTATTAACACATTTATTTTTATATTTTTTAAATTTCACACACATTACATATCCCTAAACCGCTAGTCTAATAACTACGAGTGCATAATTATCATTTTGAAAATTAAAAATAATTGAATAATGATAAGGAAAGACATTGGTGGTGGTTGACATTGATTGAAATTAATGGCTTATATATTGCAATTGAAAAAATAATAATAATTATAGTTTGTAGTAAAAATTATAAATATTTTAAAAATATGTTAGTTTGCGGATGAAACCAATTTTTTATAAAATAAAAAAATAATTATAAGTTATAATAAAAGTTATTATGTTTTAAAAAATAATTTATTTTTAAAACTATTACTAAAATAGTAAAAGCTTCTTTTAGTAGAATTGACAAACCCCACCATTATAATTTTCACTGTTTAATTTTGGCGAATTACACGCTAATTAATTTTCGTTAAAAAAATAGTATTTTATTTAAAAAAAAGGATGTGAAAAGAAAACTATTCATACACAAATATATTTAATAAATACAATCCACTCACAAAGTTAGTGGATGATCTATTTTCTCTGTCATTTTAAAACTTTATTTGATACTTTTGAAATATTAATAAGTGGCATTTGATTTGAAATAAATGTGCCAGTTGTATTCATTAAAGACCAGTTTTAAATGTGAGGAGTTTCAATTATTCTTATGAAATGAGAGAAATTAAAACAAAATCAAGACCTAAAAAATTAAAATTTTGTAGTAACATTTAATAAAATAATCCATATGAGATGATTAATTTTTTTTGAATATAAATGTCAAATACAACATAACTAACCAAGGAATATGAATTTTTACGCTCAATAGTTGTTCCAATACGGTCTACTTTCTTGTTTTTATACATTAAAATTTACAAAAATTTCCTTTATACTCTGAAAGGTGTTTGATTTAGCTAAACTTATAAACTTATTAATTATAGCTAAAAATATGTAATTATCAGAAGTTATAAATATTTATTAAAATTGTAAACTTTTAATTTCAAATAGTAAAATTTGTGTATGTTGATTTAGAATAAAAAACTACAAATAAAAATATAATAACCAGACATTTTAGGTGCCCTAGTTTTTTGCTATGTTACAAGAAAAAAGTAAAAAATCTAATTTATTTTTGTTAAATAATTTTACATGTGTACATGATATTATTAATATACCGAATTTAATTTCATGGGCTTGATTTTGTTTTAAAAGAGGAAGGAAAAGGTGAGATAAGAGAAAGAAACAAAAATAATCCTTGAAACAATCATAGGAATTAATTTTGTTGAGGGAGAGAGAGAATGATAAAATAAATGAGAAAAAAATGAAATGACATTATTCAGGAAGATTTTTTGATTTTATTTATGGGACCTTAGAATTACTGTTTATAAAATAAGAAGAATCTTTAAAAAAAAAGTCATATCTTAATCATTAACATTAATATTTATATTAAAAAGTATACTAACTTTTTTATATTAGTGTATGAATGTGTCAAAATTCAAATTTGACAGTGTGGATCTCACACGCCCAAATAAGGAGAGTTATGCCTCATTGGCAATTTAGTTTTTTTTTTTTTTTACTTTTTTAGTCAAAAAATTAAAAATTATTATTAAAAAAAGAAAATATTAAAAAATTAAAAAATTAAATGAAAACATAATTTTTTAAAACATTGTATTCAAACTTTCACCATATGCGAAAAGGTAATAATATTCCTACTTAATAATTTATCTACAATTAATTTCAAGTATATATAATAATTATAATCAACTATATTAATAAAAGATAAAATTGTCAAATTTAAACAAAAAGAAAAGAAAGTTAACTTTTTATTCATTTAATTAATTTTGAGAAACTAAATTAAAAACTAATTTACTAAATAATGTACTTTTAATTTAAATAAACATTTAAATAAAAACTAAAAAATAAATTAAAAAATACGAGCTTTTAAAGTAAAACATTGTTGTTGACAAATCAGGTGCTTTGCGGACCACAGACTAGTATACATCTCACCAATTGAATGAATCATTAATTCGACCCGATCCGAACTGGATCATAAAATTCATATGGTTAGAAATTTACATAGTTAATTTGCGATATTTAATTTACAAGTTTGAGATTTTTAATTTTTTTTTATTGCCTTATATAATGGCATTTTTGTTCTAGTATAGAGTTTGAATATGGAATGTATAGTTGATAACCATAAACATTTTTTTGGTATATTTTAAGTTTATATTTGATTTTTGGTACATGATTAGAGAATTTTTTTTCTAACTTTAAGTTTTAATCTCGCGCGACCGAACCATTTTGCAGATTTCATTACGTCAATGGTCCGAACATAATTCTCAAAAATATAAAATCGATACTAACGATTGGATTTATAATTTTTGACAAAACCGAACAAATTCAGATCGTGTGGACCCTTGCATATGAAGAGTTTAATGGTGGTATAATTAACTTTGAATTATATATTGTGATTTGTTGGAAGCTTAATGGTGTGGGGTCCCATACATAAAAATGACAACTACATCAGCAGTGTAGCAAATATGACTTTTTTTGTTGAAGTTTTGGGTGGGTTGGTTTTGAAAGTAGTAGTGCTCATAATTTATCAAAAACAATAGTTTTATACTTGTCATCTAAGCATGGCATTGTTGAATAAAAATCAACTCTGGGAAGAATAAATATCAAATAAATTATTAAATTGCTCTAACATTATTTACATTATTACATAGTATTTTTAATTAATGACTAGATATTATCCGTGCCTAAAGGTACTTCGAAATTTTTAGTATGTTATTTTTATTAATAATTTCTTATTTTAAAACTTTTTTTTACCAAATAGAAGAAGTTAATTTTCTAACAAGTTAACTAAAAAAGTTATAAAAAAAGCTATCAATCAATGCCTAAATATATTAAGCAGGACAAAAATAGTTGCTTAGGCACGAATAAAAAATATTTTAAGAATACTATATGAAATATATTTATCTATTTAATAATATAACAAATAAAATAATATTAATTCATTTTTATTAAGTAGATGAAAAAATTTAAAAATAACTACCTAAATGTATATCAAACATGTTTATCTAATAAAAATAGCATTCACAAAATATGTTTTCGGTAGGTGCAAGACCTGCGTTCTCCAAACAATAATAGTGCGGAGTCATTACATTGGGTGTCTGGATCTGTAGAGTGAAAGGACTCTTAAAAGAAAAATTGAGAAATAAATCATAACCATTAATTGAGTGTAGACGTAGGATAACTCTTAGATGTGTCATTAAATACATGTCACATCAACTAAACTAAGTTGTTATATAAATGTAATGTAATGCCAAATAATAATATTGATTTGTTTTTGTTACATAGTTAGAAGACAAATAATCAAAATAGTAAGAGTGTGCAAACAATTAGCTAACTCACTCAAACTCGCAAACACAATTCAATCAAATCCAACTTAACCAGTATAGTTAATGTGAGTGAATGTGTTGGATTGAATGAGTTGAAAAAAAAAAATAAAGATAATAAATTGGTTGCGAGTCATATTTCTTCAACCCACAATCAACTCAACTTAACCCAACTCGTCTATAATATATGTTAGTTATTGTGTTTCAATACACGACAAATCACAACCTCATATATATATATTCAATATAAATAAAATATAAGAAACAAATTAAAACATTTATGAGTTTAATTATTACGTTATATGTTGTAAATATTTTTTCAATAAGTTATATAACTTTTTAATCTGCTAAATTGCCTAAATGGAGGATTAAAACTGTCAAAAAGCGTTAACCAATTCGCTGGTTTTGATAATTAGTGAATTGACGGTAAATTGAAAAAATAATCACCTATCAAAGATAGGCTAGGCTGGTTGAAATTTTTTTTCCTGCATGTCCTAGTCCATACAAAATAGTACGCAAATAATGTAAAATATTATTTTAAAATTATTGAATAATTTCCTGATTTTATGGTTTTAGATTGTCAAGGGACAGTGATATTGGAGTTGTTTGTTTTCATATATATCCTCTCTCTATGGTGGATTGTTTATTTAGTGAGTGTTTATTGTCATTAGGCTTATAATACAAATTAATTATTATTATTTCAAAGTGTAAGTTAAAAGTATCAAAATAAAGTTTATTACAATTAATTTTTGAACTTTTAAGTTATTTTTGGTCAATAAGTAGAATCTACAAACAATTTGACTTAACTTTCTATGACAAAAAAGAAAAAAGTTAAAAGTTGTTTGGGAAAAAAACCAACAAATGCGTTTTTCCATCTAAATAATCTTGATTAATGGTGCTGTTTGGTAAAATTATTACTAGTAACTTAGAGATTGTAGTTTGTAGTAGAAATTGAGAATGTTTCGTAAATTGTAGTTTATAACTAAAATAGAAGAAAAAGTAATTTTAAGTTTTAGCATAAGTTATGAGTGTTTAGAAAAATTTGTACCTTCTACCTAAAATTAGTAGCAGAAAATTAAAAGTTACCATCTCGGTTGAATGGGGAGAACAGTTTGTTAATTTTGCATTAATTGAAAATTAATCTAGGCTACTTGTCACTTAAAACACCATAACACAATCATATAAAATTGTTTTAGGAATATAAACTTGTAAGGCCACGTTTGGATTAGTAATCTTGTGGATCTCACAAGTGGGTTGTTTATTTGGCCAAAAAGACTAGAATTAGTAATACGTTAGAATTTTTAATTAGTCAAATGAGTAAGATTAATAATACCACGGCCTATGGTATTAGATTTTAGTACCATGGAATTAATGCCTAAATGACATTTATACCCCTCCACATATAAAATATTTTATTTCGAAGGGTAAATATGTAGTTTTAAAAATAATTTCATTATTAATCTATTAATCCCGTGCAAAATAAACATGTTATTATTATATATAGTCTACCTTTTTAGAAAAATAAATTGTATAAGATTAATTTCTTATTACTAATTTCATATTACTAGTAATTTTAATAATAATCTCACCTCATTATCGTTCTCAGTAATTCTACATCGGTGATCAGACATAGCCTAGGATTTTTTTTTTAATCTAGATGGCACTTTTTCCATTTATTTTAAAATAGAAATATTGTGGGAGTGCAGTTTTGGGGGATTTTGAACAAACTTACACTAGTCTTATTAAGTTATATTTTATGCTAAAATTATTGCATTCTAATTGTAAACAATTGTTAGTGGGGATTGAATAAATTCAATTTAAGACTAATTTAAATCAACTCAACCATAAGCAATTGTTAGTAGGGATTGAATAAATTCAATTTTTAGTGGGGATCGAGTTAATTTTTGACTAATTTAATAATTAAATTAATATTATTGATTTTTTTTAAGCATAAGACTGAACTAACTATTTGTAAAAATCAAATCAACCACAGGTGATTGAATAAATTCAATTTCAAATTTCTTGAATCTCTTGTGCATGCCTAACTTTATATATATTGAGAAACCACACAAGGTTAGATCATGCAGATTTAATGGGTAGTTTTTCTACTTTTTATTCATTATTTGTGAAACTAATATAAAATTATCACAAAACAACAGCAACTGGAATCAAAGTGATTTAACAAATTAAAGTTGGTTTATTCCTTTCAAGGTTTACGTTTCAAATATTTTAAGTGCTATTAACTCTTATGGAATTAGTCAACAAGACTTTGATTTATCTTTAATTTGGCCCTCTAGAGGACGGTAAAATTAGTCTCTAAAAAATTAGTCAAGGTACGTATAAGGTAGCCCAGTGTGATATCTCTTCCTACATCGATTGAAGTAGAAATTAAGTATAGTATATAAAGAAACTTGTAAGCTATTACTAATAACTTGAAATTAAGCATTTTGAGCTACTTTGTTAGACATTTTATTCAAGTTATTGGGTTAGTGTTCACTTATGTCGTTACAAATGGTATCAGACTCAATTTTAGTTCCCACATAGGGTTTTGCAGCAGTGTGGATAGAAGAGTAGAGCCCATGATGTTATATACTTTGTGTACCCTATTGAACTGCTCTGTGTTCGCTAATGAGCTGATATCCACATCCTAGTCAAGAAAAAAACTAGGACATCGCATATTTAAGTGAAGAATATTGTGATATTTCGTCCTACATCAGTGGAAGATAAAAATTAAGTATGATATATAAAGAAACTTATAAGTTAGTACTAACAATATAAGTTTAAACATTTTGAACCGTGCTATTAAACTTTTTATTCAAATTATTGGGTTATAATTCACTTGGGTTCTTACACCCAAATTCTCTAATATATCAAAGAGAAAAATAAAAAGTTGGTCAAGATGCCAAAAAAAAATGAAGTCTGTCAATATGTCTAAAAATACCTATGTTTGGGCAGGCTTTTTAAGACTTTCTGTTAAGGTTAATTTTAGTTTTTTTGAAATCTCGTCGTTTTTTGTCTACATTTTTTCCCTAATTTGTTGTAATGAAACAAGCAAACAAAAATATTTTGGTTAAAGTTGAAAAGAATTGATGAAAGATAGTTTTTTAATAAAAATCTTACATAGACTTTTTTCTTCTCATCTAAACTATTATTTTAAATTTTTTAATTAAAATATTTTACCTTTTTATTTCCCGAGAGAAATCTCAAAAGTATATCTATTTAAGTTAACATTAAAATAAAATCACTAAAAGCAAATATATATAAATAAGCTATTCTAAAGAGAGGTTAAGTCTCCTACTATTCTACCTAAGCCTTATTTTCGCGTTTAGTGATTTTTTAAAATTTAACTGCACTTTTTTTTCTTTTAGATTTTATAACTAAAAGAAATCAAAATTGAAAAAGAGCCAAAGTGTAAAAATAAAAAATAAAAAGGCTTTCCATATATATATAAAGAAAATTTAGGGTTAAGTCATTTTTTTGGTTGTAAAATTAGTTTTAGTCCAATTTAATCTTTTTTTTAAGATTAGTCTCGTGTAAATTTTAATTTTTTGAAATACCTTTTAATTATATCTTTAAAAGATTTTTTTGACAAAATTCCTTCCTAAACGGGAATTAAAAATTCTGTTCCATAAATCTCTCCAAAATCTCGCGTCATAATCACCACGACCCTAACTCTATTGCTGTCTTCATTCTCTATCGTCGTCTTTATCCTTGACATCGGCGTCGTCTATCCTGGCATGGTTGTCGTCCTTTCTTGCCGTTGCCATCATCATCCCTCGCCAACAAATGCATGTATCAGTTGATTAAAACTCAATTAATCCTAAAAAATATTCAAAAAATTATTCAGAATTCAAAATAAGCAGTTAAAATTTACTTAAACTGTGACTTATACTACTAAATTTAAGTTTAGTTATATCCTACACATCACTTTCAAATAAAATTTTGAATTTATTTTACAGGTATATACATAAACTTTTCCAATATATATTATTAGCATCAGTCAAAGGCGGTTGAAATTTCAAATTTGAGATCACAACAATCGGTTTCTTAAGACTTTTCGATGAGCCCAATTGATAAGAAAAAAACAAAGTGGAAGTAATTCTCAAATTGGATTTGTCAACCGACACTTCTTATTTATTTATTTATTTTTCTTGTCAGAATTGGCGTCTGTCCGAATGCAAATTCAACCTGCTACGTTTGGACTTAATCACGAATTTATAAGCCATGGGACGTGATTTTCCGGCAAAGTTTAAGCTGTGTGCAAGTAGTTTCTTTTTAAAATATATTAAGATATTCGGATAAATTTACATGCACATCGATCAATTCTTAAAAAGATACACACATAGATATGTGCGCATTTGTTTTAAATTTTTTAAAACTGAAATAAAAACTTTGTTTGGAAACTTGACTTTAAGCCAAGCTTTTTGCTTAAAGTTATTTTAAGCTAAATAAGCGAAAAATTCGTTTGGTCAACCGTAAAGGTGATTTTAAGTCAAAAGATAATAAGCTAAAAAACTTGGTTTAAAACGTGATATGGAACTATCATATCTTTTTATTTTAAAATTTGTATTCCCTTATTTTTAGATATCTTTTATTTCACAATAACGTGATCTGAAGTTATTGAAGCTTCAAAATATGGCCTGAGTATACATACAATCGTATTAAAGATATCTCACATGGGGAAGAAGACGGTGTTGAAGTCATTTCTAGTGATTTTGCACGTTGAAAATTGATTCTTCATTTTTCATTGAGGTACGCTGGTTGCATCGCGATTTTTTATTTATAATTTTTTATTCAATAGATTTCGGTACGTAATCACTTCTAAATTATGAGTTGCAGAAAATATTACACGAGAAAATGTTGTGCGTACCCCGGTTACAGAAAATGATACACGAAATGTATCACATACTCTTGTTGTAGAAAATGATACACTAAATGTATCATTTTCTGTGGTTCAACCAAATAATTTATCATTTTAAATACACAGAAAATGATACACTATTTGCTAAAATCATAGAAAATGATACAATATTTTTGTACCCATATTGTAAAAAATGATACACTAAATATATTATGTACTCCTGTTACATAAAATGATACACTAAATATATTATTATTTGTGGTTTAATCAAATAGCGTATCATTTTAAAAACACAAGAAATGATACACTAATTACTAAAATCCTAGAAAATAATACAATATTTTCGTGTTTAGTAAATAGTGCATCATTTTCTGTGATTTAACCAAATAGGGTATCATTTTATGATATTATTTTTGTTCCATTAGACGTATCACCATTTCATGATATTATTTTTGTGGTTTAACCAAATAGTTAATTTCTCGAAACCGTTCAAAGAATTTCTTTAAGAGGCAAGAAAATAAGAAACGTAGTAAGGATATTTTTGGAATATAATTTCAAAATGAAACCTATACTAAAGTTATTATAATTTTAGGATCTAACAATAAGAGAAAACTTAAAATGGGATCTAATACAGAATTACCCCAAAAAAATGCTCAAATAAGATTAAAGAAATAATTTAAGTTTTTGTAAAGCTTTTTTAATCTTTAGTAACTTTTAATGAAAACATGTATACTTTTAAAATTTATCTCATATTGACGAATCGGAACGATAAAAATTTTTAACCAAAAACTTTTTTTTTAGAAAAAAGAAAAAAACTTAAAAATTAAGTCCAAACATAGCTAAGATGAATGGATGGGATCATTTAGAAGTGAACCCCACCATTAAATATTAATAAATCTTGGCAATTCATGTAATTTCCGTAACTATTTATATGATTAGTTTCTTTGTTTTTAATGTTGTTGAATTATTTATGGCTGTAATTATTAAATCATTACTAGTTGACCTACCTTACGTGAATGCTATCAGTTAGGCAATTATGTATCTTTATAATATGCGCAGGCCATTAAGAACTTATGGGTTAGTATATATATATATATTGAAGATTAGTTCTATTTTGAGATCTTTTGAGACAATTAATATTCATTTTACTAATTTTAGTCTCGTTTTATAGAAAGGTAAAATATATTAAGAACGGTTTGTTCATAATTTAAGATTTATATATGAGATAAGTTTATATCTTTTTATCACAAGCAGATTAACTTCAGATTTAGATAAGCCTTTTGATTAGCATAATTATCATTGTATTAATGCAGTAGAAAAATCTTATTTTTATTTATATTTTTTATTTTTTTTTTGCAGAGCAATAATCCATTAAGGGTTTTAATCACTTTTTTCAAATCGTCGAAATATGTTAGTTATTATCTATCATGGAATTACTGGTAATATTATCAGTTTATCCTATGTAAAATATTATCGATTTAAATATCATTATGTGTGTCACTCTTCTAGTGTTAATTCAGTTAACGATAAATTTATCAGTCTGTAATATTGTGTAAAAATTATTATTTTTTAAACTAAATATTGTAAATAATATTTTTAATCACTATTTTAAATTTAAGAAAGTTTCAAAATAATGACAGCTAGAAGCATTAGGAATTCTACGACATTTTATGCTTTCATTGACGAATTGGAATAGATTCTTGTTACCATTATAAAAAATAATTGTGGGAGAATGAAATAGGGGCAAGTAATAGAAAATACATTAATTAAGAATAATTTGAGAATAGAAAAAAGAGAAATTTAAGGAGAGGCCCTTTTATCAGTTGATAAAAGAATTTTAGTCCTCAGTCTTTTTTTTTCACGTTTTCAGTCCTAAACAATAATTTCATGACCAAAGTACCCTCAATGTTAAGTTTTCACACCTTCGAAAAATCTGATTGCATGAGCAAAAAATTTCAAGATTTAAGCAATCCCTCTCTCTCTCTCTCTCTCTCTCTCTATCACTCACGGCGCTGTGTGATAAATGTATACATTTTGTGATAAATGTTGTAATATACAACTAAACCCTAACCACTACAGCCACCGGCGACACCCTAAACCCTAACCCCCGCCACCGCCGACACCCTAAACCTCTTCTCAGACACTCGCGACCACCGAAAACCCTTTCACAGCCACCGAAACAACTTCTCAGACACTCGCCGACCACCACCAGCACTCGCCAACCATCGCAACCGCAACAACTTCTCAGCCACTCCCCGACCACCACCAGCCCTCCGATAGCTAGTCTCCAGCACCAAAACTTTTCGTTGGTCTTCGTCGCGCACCATTGCAGGCGTGATCTCTGCGAAGGAAGAGAGGAATTTGTTTGGGTGTGAGCTGCACTAGCGTAGGGTTTAGATCCACATGGTGTGGGCTGCACTAGCGTAGGATGTGAGCTCCAACCAAATCTATGTATCAGTTGTGGTCTATAATTGTATCAGTTGGGTTGTCTGGGCTTAATGTTTGGTTTGAAGTGATAAATGCGTCGGCTGTAAATTGTATCCGGTAAGTGTTCTTGTAAAAATCTCTGTCTTAGTTATGATTTTCATAAGTGATAAAATTCTAAAAACGTCACTTGAAAAGTGAGTAGTGACCTTGTGATAAATGCATCGTTTGTAAATTGTATCAGTTGGATGTTCTAGGCTGAATATTTAGCTTGAAGTGATAAATGCATCAGTTGTAAATTGTATCAGTTGGGTGTTCTTGCAACAATCTTGGTCTTAGTAGTGATTTTCACAAGTGATAAAATTCTAAAAATATCACTTGAAAAGTTGTGATTTTTTTGCATCATGTTCTGTTTCGATTTTTTATTAGAGAGAGAGAGAGAGAGAAAGAGAGCGAAATTGCTTATTTTAAGGGATATACCAGTTTTGAAAAATATTTAG
>JAULJZ010182126.1:0-22286 GCA_032270985.1 Heliamphora pulchella | reverse complement strand
TCGTACTCAGAAAGGTTATTGATGTTATAATCCTAGTCTTCATAAGTTTTTTGTTTGTCGTGATGTGACTTTCTTTAAGTCTACCCC
The DNA here is from genome assembly GCA_032270985.1 of Heliamphora pulchella. Classification (NCBI taxonomy): domain Eukaryota; kingdom Viridiplantae; phylum Streptophyta; class Magnoliopsida; order Ericales; family Sarraceniaceae; genus Heliamphora; species Heliamphora pulchella. The sequence goes on along the minus strand of JAULJZ010182126.1, from coordinate 22,199 downwards.
ATATTATTCTGAGCGACTCTCTGCAGATGGTCTAGTCTGTAATCTTCCTCTTCCCGTCCCTAGTCCTCTTTCCTTTACTCCACCATTATCCGCTGGTACTGCTGTTGAACGTTTAAGTCGTCCTGACCTGCAGGTTTACACTCATCGCACTCATGTCGAGTCGACCCCACCTGTCTCTATTGCTTCCTCAATGGTCTCGCCGCCACCAGATCACCCCCGTTCTCCGCCATCTGCGATTGATCTTCCAATTGCTGTTCGCAAGTGTAAGCGATCTTGTACTTCCCATCCTATTTCTAATTTTCTTTCTTATGATCGTTTATCTACTTCCTTTCACTCGTTTGTTGCCGCATTGTCGTCTGTTCCTCTTCCTAAGTCTTATACAGATGCTTTATCTCATTATGATTGGAAGAATGCAATAGAAGAAGAAATATTTGCCTTAAAGCAGAATGATACATGGGATTTAGAACCTCTTCCTTTGGGCAAATCAGTGGTCGGATGTAGATGGGTGTATGCCGTTAAAATTCTTTCTGATGGTACTGTTGACAGACTCAAGGCTCGCCTTGTAGCAAAGGGATATTCTGATGGTACTGTTGACAGACTCAAGGCTCGCCTTGTAGCAAAGGGATATACACAAGTGTATGGCATTGATTACTCTAAAACATTCTCACTAGTGGCAAAGATTTCTTCTGTTCGTCAGTTCATATCCCTTGCCGCCATGTTTGACTGGCCTTTGCATCAGCTCGATGTGAAGAATGCCTTTTTACACGGTGATCTCCAGGAGGAGGTCTATATGGCGCAACCTCCAAGTTTTGTTGCTCACGGGAAGTTAGGTTTGGTTTGTCATTTGAAGAAGTCATTATATGGACTCAAACAATCTCCTCATGCATGGTTTGGTAGGTTTACCGATACTGTGACTAGTTTTGGTCTTCAAAGATGTGGCGTCGATCATTCTGTATTCTATAGATATACTGGAGTGGGCAAGATACTGCTAATTGTGTATGTAGATGATATTGTGATCACTGGTGATGACTTTAATGGTATTGAGGAATTGAAATCATTTTTACAAGCCAAATTTCATACTAAAGATTTAGGAAGGTTGAAATATTTTTTGGGTATTAAAGTGGCTAGGTCACACCAGGGTATCTTCTTTTCTCAAAGAAAATATGTTCTTGATTTATTAAGTAAAATAGGAATGTTAGGGTCTAAATCTATTGACACACCTATGGACCCCAACACAAAATTAGTTGCAGATCAAGGTGAGTTGTTAGTAGATCCAAGACAATACCAACGCTTGGTTGGAAAGTTAAATTATTTGATTGTTACCAGACCAGACATTTCTTTTGCAGTCAATGTTGTCAGTCAGTTTTTAGATGCTTCACGGACTTTCCATTGGGCTACCATTGTACATATTCTAAGATATCTTAAAAGTGCACCAGGTCGTAGTTTATTATATCAGAATTATGATCATACTCAGATCGAGGGTTATACGAATACAAATTGGGCTGGATCTCCATCTGATAGAAGGTCAACTATTGACTATTGTGTGTTTGTTGGAGGTAATTTAGTCTTATGAAAAAGCAAGAAACAGACTGTTGTTGCTCGTTCTAGTACTGAGTCCGAATATAGAGTTATGACACATACCACTTGTGAGTTGATATGGTTGAAACATATGCTAGAGGAACTTGAATTTCAACATTCTCATCATATGAATTTGCTACGTGATAACCAAGCAGCAATTCACATCGCATCTAATCCAGTATTCTATGAGAGAACCAAAAATATTGAGGTCGATTGTCGCTTTATTCAAGAAAAGCTGTTACAAAATGTGATTCGTACAAGTTATGTGAAGTCAGTGGATCAGTTAGCAAATTTATTCACCAAGCCTTTGTGTGGTTCACGAATGAAATATATTTGTACCAAACTTCGTACACATGATATGTATGTACCAGCTTGAGGGGGAGTGTTAAGGATTATTTATGTAAATTTATAATATTTGGTTTAATATAAATAGTTAGAGGAGCTAACCCTTTAGGTAAAGCTCTCTCATTCTTTCAATATGTCATATTAACAAATCTGTTTGACTATCAATTTGAAATCTCATTTTATGCAAAGAAAGGTTACTACGATGTTTAAGGCAGCCATCAAGCCTAAAATGAGAGTTCATATTATGCTTCATTATTCGAAAATGAAAATTTTGTTTGTAGGAGAGGTTAACCTTTTCGCCACTTGGTGAGATTAATACGATACCAACTCCTCCTCCTGCTAACGAGCCATCAAAGTTTAAAATCCACTCTCCATGGGATGTCGGAATAGTTACTTGAAGAGTGGCTGCTTAAAATTTGTCGCCGAGTTCTCCTGATGGGGGCTCAAAGTTTCCACTAGGAAAATGGGATAGAAGGTCAGCCAGAGCTTGACTTTTGATAGCTTTTGAAGCTTGATATTGTATTTCATACTCGGCTAATGACAGAAGCCATTGTGGTGTGGTTGTTCAACCAAAGAAAGCGTGCTATGAAGTACCAAATGGGGTTGCATTTTGTTATCAGATGAATGGTGAAAGATAGGAGATAGTGTCATAGTTTTTGGAGTGCGAACACTAATACCAAGCAATAAAGCTCCATGGACAGGTATCTGGATTCGGCGCCTTGTATTACTCGGCTAAGGTAGAGAAAATGGAGTTTTAGCAAGACAAAAATGCAAAGAAATTGTTTATAATAGTTCTGAGATATGTACTTCACATGAAAAATTTTAAAAATTATATTATACTTGATGGTATGCTTATCGCTTGACATAAATACATTATAATAGTGTAAACTATAGAAGCCTACTCCTATTGTACCACTATTTAGGACATGTGGCGTGCCACGTTCCCGTTTGCATTAAACGATCCTCGTTCTAGGTAACATAGGTTCAAGCGGCGAACTCCGAGGACTGCACAGAAGTTAACATTAGCAAGACATCAGTGTGACATCATCATTGAAATACTGACGTCAGCAATTCCGATGGCCTGGTATCAACTTGTAGATGATCCAGTGTAGTATTAGGTTAAGATCGAATACTCTTATACCAAATTGAAGTACAAAGAACTGGAAATTTGGAGTTTTAAGAGAAAGAGAAGAGAGGAAAAGATAGAGAGAAATAGGGTTTTAGGAAATTAATAAGCCCCTTTCACCTCACCTCTATTTGTATTAAATCCACAGCTGCATAATTAAAAAAATACCTTTAAAACTAGGGAATAAAATAAAACTAACAGAAACAAAGAGAACCTAAATCCTCAGTACAAAGTGTTGGCATAAATGTCGCTTTAAGTTAACAATACAAACGATATCATCACAAGAAAGGATAATATCATTAACATAAAAAATAAGTACAATAGTACCACCAAAAGAATGAAAAACAAAAACAGAATAATCAAACGTAGAACACCAAAAACTGTAGGGAAGAACAACAAAATTGAAGCAATCAGCCAAGCACAAGGAGAATGCTTCAAACAATAATGAGGCTTACACAAGTGATAAACAAGGTACACTACCCAATATAACATAGCCAGGAGGCTGAGCCATATAGTGCTCCTACTAAAGATCACTGTGAAGGAAAGCGTTCTTGATATCATGTTGAGAAAGTTCCCAAGGACGAGTAACTATAATGGAGAGAAAAATCTAAACAGAATTAAGGCAAGCCACAAGAGAAAAGGTCACCAAATAATCAACATTCCATGTCTAAGAATAGCCTTTGGCTACCAAGCACGCCGTAAGGCGCTCTTAGATCCATCAAAAAGGTGACTGACTTACAGACACAGTTCAAAAAGGTCAAATGTTTGATGATTCTATCATCTATGATTGAGTTACCAAAACTTCTTCATAGATATCCTACATCTGAACTGAACTCTTCCTGGTTAAAGAATCTCTTTCTAATTGCTATGGAACAATTAGGAAATTACCTAGAAAAAAAACACAGGGTTCTACTTCTTGTAGCAACATGCTATTGGGTGGTGGTCCCACCCCCAACGACAAACCTAACTTGTTTCTTGGGAGGACTGGGGATAAGCTTCCAAGTCTACTTCTTATGAATAGCACTCATCTTCTCATTCATAGCGTGCTTCCAATTAAAGAAAGATATAGTCTACTTATGTGAGGAACAAACAGAAATGATAAACAATGTACTAACAAATGAATGAAGACAAGAAGAGACGATTATAGGAAACATATTGAGCGATAGAATGTTAAGTACAAGTTTGTTGACCTCGATGCAATACGATTGGTAATTCATCATCCGTAAGTAGGAGTAGGAACTTCTAACATGGAAGATGATGGTGTTGAGCCAAAAGAGACAACGTGCCTATCTCGAGAATTGCACTCGGAGAATGAGTGACAATGATAAATTGGGAGAAGCAGACTCCCTCTCACGACAATAGAAAAAGTCTAAAGATAACTCCTTATCGTTGAAGTGAAGAAAGCGGTAGACCTAAAAAATGTGGGATCAACATTGACAAAGTATCGACAAGGTTCAATACGATAACATTTATACCCTTTTGGAGATAAACAGTACTTGAGAAAAACACATTTATAGGCCTAAGGAAAATGCATATAAAGACTAGGACCTAGAACATAAACAAAAGCAATACAAACGAACACCCAAGGAGTGATGGAAAAAGGTAAAGAGTCACGATATAATAAGAAAAATGGAGACTTCGAATTAAAAACGGCAGAAGGCACATGATTACTATGATGATAGCTAGTAAGAACAACTTCACTAACTAAGCGGCGATGCTTAGGCCCGATGACACTATTTTGCATAAAAATATGAGCTCATCTACTTTGATGAATAATACCACGATCAACAACTAAAAACAAAAAGACAAAACCAAACTATGTAAACTTCATTATAAAACTTATAGAGAACATAAAAAAATTCGAATTATTGGTTTATAAAAACAACCAAACTATGTGAGAAAGTCATCAACCAAAATAACAAGATAGAAATATCCTTTAATACTAGAGTTTGAGAAGGACCTTAAATGTTTGTGTGTGGCAATATCAAAAGTTTTTTGACTTACAACCATTACAAGTATGAGGAAAAGAACTACTTAAATGCTTACTGTAATGGAAGGCTATAACTCTAAACTAGACATATGACTCAAAAATGTAGTTAACTTCAGCTTAGCCAACTTCAACTTAGCCAGAGAATGATGGCCTAGACCAAAATGCCATTGACAGAAGAAACTGAAGCACTAACTACATAGCCCAGTGGTAAGAGAAGAGGGATTAATATTAAAAAGTGTAGATCATTTTTCTTATGCTCGAAACCAATCATCTTCTTAGTCTAGAGGTTCTGAAAAACAAAAGTAGGAAAAAGTTATAAAACAATTTAAGACTTAAGTGAATTGATTAACATATAGAAAATGACAGGAAAATTAGAAATATAAATACTAGAATAAAGAAAGTATCGAACTGGAATGGACACCCGTCGATAGACAAAGCAAGATGACCCATCAGCTAAGACGATATGACGTTGAGTATTAGTTAAATTAGAAAACAAGGATGGATTATCGAACATGTAGGAACTTGCTCTAGATTGAGTGACCCATGATGGAGGCAAAATATTTGTACACACAACATTATCTGAATTTGCTAAAATAGCAGTGGAATAGGAAGCACAAGCATTGCATAATGTTTGCATAAGCTCACTAAGTTGAGTAATGATTGCAATATGAGAACTAAGAGAAGCAACCAAACTAAAGGGTACTAAAGAGATGGAAGGTTGGAACTGCAAAATCCCATCAGTGGCGTTATGAGCATAGCTTGGGTTACCATCCTTGTACCAACATTATAGTTTCGTATGATTATTACCACCACGGTGATCAACTTCCTATCATCACTGCCACTAGAACGAGTACCAGCACGTGATCCACCATGACTACCACCACTTGAAGCTAAAGTTGAAGTATGAAATAAGAAGACGGGAACACATACTTGCCCAAGAAAGATCGCAACAAGCTAGAGTAGGCATTAGTGACAGTGGACAATATCTCACTAGCAAGAATATGATTTTTGAACCCGCACTAATTAGTTTCCAAAAAGAAAGCAAAGATACAAGTATAATCACTTCGAATGATGCCTAAGTTGCACTAAACCGATAGTAAAAGGTCGATGTTGTAATAACTAATCCCTAAGTAATACTCAATCAGAGGCTTGCCAAACCACATAATGGCCAAACTTTTCTCATAAATCTCAAAAACCCAAGAAACATTGCTCTGATTTAATGCATCAATAAGGGAATCACAATTCTTCTTCGAAATGTCACAAATTTCCACTATAGGAGCAATATAAGGCTCCAAAATGTGCCAACCAACCCACAACATTTCATTTTGTAATTTTTGAATCCTTATAATTTTGAATCTCCTCTTGCAGGAGGAGCATCTATGATGTAACTCAATTGTTTCTTACATTTGAGGAAAACTTGAAAACCGTGGGCCCATAGCAAATAATTAAGCCCATTTAGACGCTTAAATGTAAAACATTTGGGCAACTCATCAGCTTTCAGAACCATTGATTTATCCTCAACCAAATCAAACCAACCCAACAAACAAATTGATCAAAAAAATGGCAGAGAAAACCAGCCAAAAAGATGATAAAACCAAATACATAGACCACATCAAACCCAAATAGAGCCTTAGAGCAAAGAAAAAAATAGTATTAACAATAGACAAACCGACCATCGAGAACTGAAATAGCATGGAAAATGAACAAGAGAAGCAAAATAACCTTAAGATCGAATGAAGTTGAAGCCAAATAGGATCACCGATGCCTCTCCTTGTGGTGCCCAAAAAACAACATATTGATGCCTAAATCAAGCTATTGACACCCAAAAACCACAAGCTAATTGAAATATTTTGACAAATCCAAGTGTAGAACAACTAAAACACAAAACCAGCCTCAAACCTTACACATAATAGCATTTGTTTTACCTATAGGATATCTTTGAAGCATCAAAAACGGCAAGTAAGGCTTTAATTTGCAGATCAAAAAAAGGGTATCTGAATCCAAAAAATATTCAAAAATAGGAAAAAGGCTTCATATGACTTCAAAAATAATTCACAAAAATTCACAAAATCACCATAAAGAAGAGGAGACTGAAATGAGTCAATACGTGCAATCAACAAACATTGGCGAGTGTATCGACGCCGACATCAGCATGACATCAACACCAAAAATACTAACATCTGCAACTCCATCCGCTTTCGATGATTATGGGGAATCAAATGATCTTTTACAGCAAGATCGAATACTTTAATACCAAGTTAAAGTTTGAGAATTGAAAACCTAGGGTTAGAGAAAAATGGAAGAAATAGGAGAAAAAGAGAAAACTAAGGATTAGAACATGGGTTTCAGGGAACATAATCAGCACCGTTTACCTCACATCTATGTATATAAATCACACCATAACACAATTCCAATAATACCCTTAAAAACATGAGAAATAAATACTCTTAACACATAAAATGTGCATTAAAGCATAGCATATACACATATAACAATGCACATGCCCATGTATGTATATATACTCAAACATCTGCATGAGCATATGCACATAAAAATGTTTGTTAATGTTGAAGCATTAGCTTAAATAATACAAGGACTAGAAACAAAAACCTGCATATTTAATACAGATGAATTATATAAAATATGTTGTAGATATAGGATTTCATATATTAATGCGCTTAAGTTGATAAAAGAAAAATAAGGTAACAAGCTTATCGGTTCTAGAGCTTTTCAGGTCTTAAAATACTTAGTCACCAGTGCTCAAATCTTAATCACCTCTTAAATAATTATTTTCTTAAGTTAATGACGGCACGAGAAGGAAAAAGCAAAAAGATAAGGGATATAATTGAAAAGTCCCATAAAACAGAAAGGAAAACCACGATTGGCATGCAAATGCATGCAATTCTGCATTGTCAATTGCATTTAGACCCCAAACATGAAAGAAAAATAAGCCTAAGATAAAACTATTGAATCCAGAAACTAAATCTGCCCGAATTTCCTTTAAGAAAAAACATGCATGGAAATACTCTGCTTCTAAATCAGATGTCTGCCTTTAACTTAAAAAGCAAGCTCCTAGTGAAACAGTCACTGAATGAGCTCATTACCTTCCAGAAACCTCCCCACCAAAACCTACAAAATCAGAGAAAGGAAATTATTAAGACAATTGCAAATTTTCTGATATCGAAGCTCACGGCAGTGTAGACAAGAACATATGCCTCAGAAAACTATTAACTAATTAACAACAGAATATGCAATGGAACCAATTCTTAGTAATGTATCAACATCCACACCTTCCCCCAAGGCTACGATTTAGTGGTCTTAAAAGCCATGGTTTAGGCCTGCGAGATTCCTCAGCCCAACATTGCTGGAACCTAAAGAGTCAATAAAAACATCACATGAATTTGGCTATGGAAACTTTACAAACAACATTAAATGCACAAGGACGCACTTGCTGTTCAGCATTTCAGTCCTATCCCATGTGTCCAGTTTCCATACATCCTTCTCTGTTAGAGGCCTTTTAAATCCCAGCTGCATAATTTGATTCATCCAAGCAAAAGTAATTCCTACAGAAGAAACCAGGAACCAGAATATCAATTTCAGTGAGACATCCAAGAGCAAAGATAAATTCGTAATGCTATCGAGAAGATGACAAATAGCCTCTACACTTTAATACATGCACCCCAAAACAAACAAAGAGAATCGTGAAGTCTATTGAAAGTACCATAAACACACAAACAATGTCTCCTTTCAAGCAATTGACAACACTATGAAGGTGAACTAAAAATTTCGGAGTTAATTATCAGGAAATTGCAAACAAGAGCAGTTACAAGGTAAAGAGTTTTATTTTCAAATCAAACAAGTGGCCAAAGCAATCTATACAAAAACACTAGTCAAAAAGATGGGGTTTTGACAATTTGGTGCTGAAAAGTGAACTTGTGAACTTTCCGGGGGCCATTCCATGGTATAGCTGATACATAATTCCTCCATCCTATTATATGCCTCTTTCCATTTTTGGCAGTCCAATTAGTGTGTCAGGTTTGAAAAGTTAAATACATAATATCGCTTCCCCATATTACCCTTTATTCAAAAGGGACAAAGGCATTTTTCAGCTTTTCATTCAAACATGTTTTTCATTAACTCTATGCATGGTCAATCATGCACACAAAAGGGAACAGAGGAGGTAGTTCAAAATACTCTCATCTTAAAAACCATAATTGATATTCCAATCAAAGGTTTAAACCATCTAAGAAATACCGAACAGTTAGCGTAGAAGATATTTAAATCAACAAATACGTACTCGCAAATATATTGGCATGCCTCTCGGGACATATTTGCTCTCCTCCAGGAAGTTCTTCATATTCAGTTTCATCAACAGACTTATTCCGTATTGGAGAGTATCCCGGATAATGGTCTAAACTCGGGACATACACCAGCAACAGCACTCCAAACAAAACCTATGTCATAAACAATAACCATATATTTACAATAATTTTCTGCTGTGAATGAATAAGAAGTTACAGACTAATGTTTAAACTCTGATCTAAACATTATGTGTTCATTTTTGGCAATGATTTTCTGCTGAAAATAATTGTATGCCATAAACAATTAAACAAATTATATGTCATAATTCATAAACAATAACCAATATATTGACAAGAAGTTAAAGACTAATGTTTAAACTTTGGTCCACAAATTATGTGTTCATTTTGCCTTAATTACGGATGAACTGGCTAGAAATATCCAGGATAATGTTCCATGGTGTATGTTATTTGCAGATGATGTTTTAGTGGATGAGACTAGAAGTAGAGTTAACACTAAGTTAGAGATGCGGAAAGAAACTTTGGAGTCAAAAGGGTTTTGAGTAAGTAAGAACAAAACTCAATATATGGAATATAATTTTAACAGTTATAAGAGTATTAATAGTAAAAAAGTAAATATTCAAAATCAAGTGATACCTAAGAATAAATATTTTCATTATCTAGGTTTGATTATTAATAAAGATGGAGAGATTGCAAATAATGTAACCTATAGAATCAAAATTGGGTTGAGTCAAGTGGAGGGGTGCATCCGGCATTTTATGTGACCGACAAATACCTATAAGATTAAAAGAAAATTTCTATAGGATAACTATTAGACCAGTGATTCTATATAAGATAAAATGTTGGGCTGCTAAGAAAGATTACATAAATAAGATGAATGTTGCTGAAATAAGAAAGTTAAAGTGAATGTGTAGTAAGACTAGAAAATAGAAGAATGAAAAGATTCATGGAATGGTAGATGTCGCACCAATTAAGGATAAATTGAGATAAAATATATTAAAGTGGTTTGGACGAATACAACGTAGATCAGTTGATGTAGTGGGAAAGAAAAGTGACAAGGTCATTGGTAATGTAAGCACTAGAGACAGGGATAAACCTACATTAATATGAGATACCGTATTAAGAAAAGATACTGATGATATGACCCTTAACAGAGCAGAATGACGTAAAATGATTCATGTAACTGACACCGATTGATTATAACAAAGACTTAGTTTGATTTAGTTTGGTTTTGTCCCGACTACTGGATCTCGTACTTTGCTAGTATTTGGACTGACCAAATAGAAAAATGAATACAAAATTCAGTGTCTTTGGCCATCTAAATCAGGCAGATCACAGGTTAAGTTAGACCACATATGGAACCATAAATCTAGGAAGATTTACCTGGTCTAGAGACCTACCAGGCAGTTCTATTACAGTCTACTTGAAATCCTGAACAAAAATATGGCTGACGAGTACAATCTTCTATCTGACCAACATATACGTACACATTACTATAATATACCATATCACCACATTTCTGTTCACTAACACTCAAAAGTTTGGTTTCTATTAATCAGATGAAGGGTGTCGAGGATGAAGCCCATAATTTCCTACTTGGATGCCAATGTGAAAGTGTAATTTTTGATTGTTCTACTATTTGTTTGTTAACTAAAGGGTAGTTTAGTCACTTAGACTAATTAGGGTTTCAGTTTTTGTTTTATATAAATTATGTAACTTGTTTTTAGGGTATAAGCCTTTTGATTATTGAAATAATAGTTTTTTTGGCCTCATCTCTTTTCCATCACGGTATTAGAGCCATCGTCGAAACCCTAGCCATTGCAGATCCATCATTCGTATGTTGCCTCTTCTCATTGAACTCTTGCCCCGAACCTTCTTGCTCTTGCTTCGGCGCGCACCGCCAACAGTAGTCGACCACCAACCATACCTCGAGCATCCCCGACCAACATCGAAACCCTAGTCGTCGAAACCCTAACCATCGCATACCTGTCGTTTTTGCCTCTTCTTGTTGAACCTTGACTAAAGAAAACCCTTGCCATCGCAAACTTTAACCATCGCCGACTAATTTTAACCATCACGAACTGATTTCAATCATCACCAATCACTCCTCAAGCACCAATAACCATTGTCGCCAATCACTCCTCGAGCACCAATAACCATTGTCTCCACCTCAACAAACAGATCTGGAATTTAACACAACTCATAGCAACCCGACCTGATATCTCTCGCGCCATTAGTCTTTGCCGGAACCCTAACTTCAATCGACAACCACGTCGAACTCTCTCCAGACTCCGATGACTTGCGCTGGAGCTTCGTCTGACCTGGTGACCTAGCTGGAGCCTCCCCTTCTAGTTTTGTTCTTTCGGTTTTCTCTGGTTTGTGCCTTGGGTTTTCCGCTCGATGGCTTGTGTTCCTTCGGTGTTACTTTTTGAGACATCTTAGGGAATTGTCTTTGATTCGGGGTATTACGCAGTGATTGGTATTTATGAGTGCTTGAGATCTTATTTCTTTTAGAGATTTGTTTTAAGCTTTTCCACATGTCTGGAGAGAAATTATACGCTATTAGCATTCATTGTGGCTCTGGTTTTATTTGGCACGAGATTTTAACATGAGGTATTCAAAGGAATAAGTAATGATATTTTATTGGGCACAAGATTTGGTATGAGATTTTTCACTCCGAGTTCTAATGGGGAGCAATCTTCCTTAGTACAGTCCATGCTTTAGTAGTTTCAAATTATGTAAAACTATTCTGAGCTCCAACCCTATGCATTATGTTATGCCCACTTTTTCTTCAGATTTGCATGGCTCTTGTTTCACAAGTATTTCACCCAAAACTTGAATTTTTTATTCCGGTTCTTCGCATCATATGACATCTGATGTGTCGAGTCCCAGTCATTGCGTTTCTCCATCTTATCCTATAACTATTTCTACTGCAAATGGCGCTTCTTGCAACTTTGTTTCTATTGGCTCAGTTATCCCTTTATTATCTTCTTTGTTGTCTATTCCCAATATCTTCTATTAGCTACAGTTATCTGTTAAATTACCATCCATTAGTCTAACTTTTCGTCTCCGGTTTTGATGTTTTATTTTCTTCCTCTAGCTATGTTGTTCAGGATCGGACATCCCAGAAGCAGATTAGAATTGGGCAAGTTGGTGATTTATATATTTTGGAGAGCCTATGCATTCCAGTTGATATCTCTTCTGTTATGTCTTTTTGTTTAGATAAGAATTAATCTCATTTTTTATCTTTGACATTCTCGATTAGATCATTCGTCTGGTCACTTGGGTAAAGTACTTATTAGTGACATCTCCGAGTGCAGTGGTTGCGAACTTGCTAAAATGTCAGCTTTACCTTTTCCTAAAAGCACTTTCTTCACTACATCTCCTTTCTCTATTGTCCACACTGATGTGTGGGGCCTTTCTCCCATTACAACAAATGGTAGATCTATATACTGTCTTTTTTATTTGTGATTGCAGCCATTTTTGTTGGGTCTATCTTATTTCTCACAAATCTAATTTTTTTCGTATTTATCGCACATTTCATACTATGGTTCAGACTTAGTTTTATACCACCGTAAAAACCATTCGTTCTAATTTAGGTGGGGAGTACTTAATAGAATTCACTGACTTCTTAGCTGCATTGCACAATTCATTAGTCTTCATGTTCCGACACCACAACACAAAATGGAAGAGTTGAAAAAAACCATTGGCACATCCTTGACACAACTGGCTCTCCTTGTTTCCTCATCTGTTCCTTCTGTCTTTTGGGGAGAAGCAGTTTTTACTATACTTTATCTTTTTAATCGTATACACACTCCTCTTCTTCCTAGGATCTTCCCTTATGAAAAACTATTTGGTCACACTCCTAATTACTCGTTATGAGTTTTTGGTTCAGTTTGTTTTGTTCTTCTTCTCAAAGGGGAGCGCAATAAACTCAGTGCTTTATCAGATCTTTGTGTCTTCCTAGGATACAACATTCACTAAAAAAAGTATCAATGTTATGATCATGTATCTAACTGGCTCTATGTCTCCCTTCATGTTGTCTTTCTTGAGCAACTTTCATACTTTACTCTTCTCCCCAAATATGCCCTTATTTTTAAAGAGGATTTGATTCAAATTGACCCTTTTCCAGATCATGTGTCATCTAAAGAGTTTACTAGTAGCCTTGATGTTTCTGATCTTCCTCCTACATCTCATTCTTTTGTTGTTCCATCTTTTTCGTTAGTATATTCTCGCAGGCAGGCTCCTCCTCAGCTTGTATCAACTAGCGCTGACATAGTTTCATCTGCCTTTGTGGAGCCTAATCCTCTTATACAGCGCTACCCTTTTCGTACTCAGACTCCACCGATAAGACTTAGTTTTTCTAATACCTATTTTTCGTCTTCTTATTGTGCTTTCTTGTCAACCATTCATGCTTATTTTGAATCTCAGTTCTATAAAGAAGCTTGTACTGATCCCAATTGGATCAATGCAATGCAAGATGAATTAACTGCTCTTCAGAAGACTTGTACATGGGAGTTAATTCCATGCCTGCCGGTAAAAATCTCATTGGCTTTAAGTAGTTTTATAAAGTTAAAACTCGTTCTGATGGTTCTCTAAAGCGCTATAAAGGAAGATTAGTTGCAAAAGGTTTTTCACAATTGTATGGCATTAATTGCGAAAAAACATTTGTTCCTGCGACTAAGATGACCACAATACGCACTTTGATGTCTAGTGTCGCAGTTCACGAGTGCCCTCTTTTCCAACTGGATGTCGAGAATGCTTTCCTCAGTGGACATCTCAATGAGGAAGTCTATATGCGCTCTCCTCCGGATCTCCATCATCCCACTGTTCCTGTATATCGTCTTCGTCGTGCTATTTATGGTTTGAAGCAATCTCCGCGTGCCTGGTATAAACGCTTTCAGTCAACTGTTACTCAAATTGGCATTAATCATAGTCCTCATGATTCTGCTGTTTTACTCTACCACACTACTGTTGGGAATGTTATTTGCTATTATATGTAGATGATATGATTATCATTGGTTCTGATTCTACTGCTATCTTTGAAGTGAAACATCTATTTCGTGAGTTTAAGAAGAAAGATTTGAATCTTCTTCGATATTTTCTTGGTATAAAAGTTGCTTCCTCACCTAAGGGCTATCTCTTATCTCAATCGAAATATGCTACTGAGGAAATTCATCGTGCCCGCCTTACTGATGATAAGGTTGTTGGCACTCCTATTGAGTTAAATGCCAAATTCTCTTCTTCTGATGGCATTATCCTTGAAGATCCTATTGTCTATAGAAAGTTAGTTGGGTGTTTGGTCTATCTTACTGTGACTCGTGTTGATATTGCATATCCAGTTCATGTCGTTAATCAATTAATCTTTGCTCCTCGCTCCACTTATTGGGCTGTTTTGCTCCCGATTTTACGTGATGCTTGTGGTACTATCTTTCAGAACATATTATTATTTTGTTCATCATCTTTGACACTTCAGGCTTATGCAGATGTTGATTGGGCTAGTAATGTGCCTAATCGCAAGTCTACTACTGGCTTTTACGTGTTTAGTGGTGACTCTCTTGTTTTTTGAAAGAGCAAGAAACAGTCTCATTATTTTGTTCTACAACTAAAGCTAAATATCGCGCCATAACTCATGCTACCACTGAGGCCTGAGATTATGTGGCTCAGATGGCTACTCTCTGATTTTGGTATCTCTCTCCTCTCTTATTTCTCTCCAATGTGATAACAAGAGTGCTATACAAATCGTTCACAACTCTGTTTTCCACCAGCTTACGAAGCACATAAAAATTGATTATCACTTTGTTGGCCAGCATTTTCAACGTAGTACTATTGATCTACCTTTCATTTACTCCTCTATGCAGCTTGCCGATTTCTTTACCAAGACTCATACTTCAGCTCGTTTTCGCTTCTTACTTGGCAAACTTTTACTGCTCAATGGGCTCGCATCATGAGTTTGAGGAGAAGGTGAAAGTGTAATTTTTTATTATTTTGTTATTTGTTTGTTAGCTAAAGGGTAGTTTAGACATTACAACTTTAAGCCTTTTGATTATTGGAATAATAGTTTTTTTGGCCTTTTCTCTTTTCTATCAGCCAGCTCAAATATTAAATACTTCTCACAGGGGTTAGGTTAGTGTTGCACAAAATACTCCATTGAAGGACATAGATGACATAAAATTACATAACCAACAATTCTAGAAAAATAAAGAAAGAGAAGAAAAACAAACCTGGACGAAGACCTCGCCGATGTAAAAATACAGTGTGGATCTGCATGGATAAAATACAACCTTAAATTTGAATTGCAATCACATATATATAAAATAAAAAAATATATAAAAAAAAACAGCTATTGATCAAATATACCTCAAGAACTCAAATTTTTCAAACAAAGGTGCATCTATGTACATGGAGCTTTCAAGATAATGAGAACTTGACACTTTAAAACCAGTAATTTGCTTGACAAGAGATATCTTGATTCTTCATAATTTTTTAATCAGCTTGATTCTTCATTCACTCTAATAAAATAATTGTTAAGAACAAAACAGCGATTGCCAAAACAACAGCATATGCATCTCAAATCAAAGTAACTCAATCCGCCCATCATCATAACCACCTTATCTTTTCCAGATTCATCCTATTATTTGGCTCTGATCGGCCAATTTGTGCACTCCAAACTCCAAAGATTTTGATCTGCCCTTCGTTGCTTACATCTAAGAACCACAATTTTAAATGTTGATTCTGACAAAAGATGAACATTTCACCTCACTCAGGAGTCCTAGACAGTCATTACCAATAGTGATTGATACTCATTGCCTGAATTCAGGTACAGTCAGAATTTCTTGTGTATCTATGCATACAGTCACAATAGACACAAAGAAGCAGCTAACATTAATGCAACAAGACAACCACTTAGGCTGCAGCTTGGTCTAGTCAGGAATGCTTTGCCGCCAACTGAAGCAAGTTAGATTAGGTTCTAATATTTGCAATGAAGCATCAAGCAGCAATACCTGGTACATAATTAAAAGAAGGGCGCTTTATTTGACTCTCTCTTGAGCGTTCTTCAGATTTTCACAAGTTTCATTTTTTAAGACTCGCGCTTCTCCAACAGATTACCGAGCAAAATATTCAAACATAATTTCCTGTTTCATTGGCCCTACTTGGTTAGTACAGATTAAAATATGGCTTTCAATGTAATCAGCCCTTTTGGGTTTTTAGATCATGGAAATCTAAAGGAAGTTTTACTGCATGGAGCAAAAATTCTCAGTAATTAGAACAAAAGAATGGAAAGACAGAGAAGGAAAGAAAGTGTAACCAATCAAATTACAATCTGTCTTTCACTGCATTACCATACCAGTAAAATACAATAATTAATGCCTAGCTGGCCCGTGTTATTAAAGTCTCTAGCACCTGCTTCTAGCCTTTGTTATTAGAGGAAGGTTTGGTTTTTGGATCAGCAAAAGTTCATAACTTAAAAATGCAGGAGTCTGAGAAAAAATTAAAGGACAAAGGTATGGAAGCATTGTCAACATACTGTCATTTATTAGATGCATGTCTTTGCAGCAAGAACATTAAAACTTATGTGGTAGTGAGGGAGAAGTTTATCGTATCATTTCAAAAAGTATGAAGAATATGGAGAAGTTTATCGTATCATTTCAAAAAGTACGAAGAATACAAAAACTAACCGACTGTAGAAGTCCTTCACTGAAAGAATGAGATTGAGCATCACAGTGTCCCCAACCAAAGCAAAAATAACCCCAAATCTGACATACCACCGGAACTCGTGGATGTAGACCTTGGTTTCTACACCAAGCATGACCAGCATAGAGCACCAAGCAAAAGCCTCAATGATGAGAGAAAGCATCTGTAAAAATAAATGTTACGGATAAATTATTTGTCAAACATAATAGTAGTAAAGCAAGTCAAATGTGATGGACATTCCTCCTGCAGTCTTTATTTAATCAGGACTTCAAGTATCTGAAACCAAACATACAATACCTTCAGTACTTGGTTTTGAGTAATTAAGCCCTCAAGATGAAGTTCTTGCCTGTATCCTAAAAGAAAGATGAGGAAAGGAAAAGAAAAGGGTATCTGAAAACCCCATAGCTATTTTCAGTTTGAGATTGGTAGACAGCCTCAAGATAGTGCGATTGATTTGAGAGTTTTCAATGTTTTGAAAATTTGACAAACTGAATATATAGTGTAGAGACCTGAAGCAAATATACTTTTACTTAACTCATCTTTGAGGTCATTTATATAATTTCATGGTTTTTACTTTTCAGGGTGTTATCGAGGTTGTTCGGGCACATGACATGGTGGCATTGGTTTCGAGAATGCGCTGATGTGGCATTATTTATGGTTGATTTGGGAACTCCTCTCTAGCACTGGGGTGACTGCTCAAGCAGTCACTTTTCTGACAAGTATAAAAGCATGTGAGGCTTCTTGATAAAGCTAACTCAGATTCCCTTTCTTTCTGTTTCTCTCTGTCTACAAGTATACAATGCATACAGATATATATAGGTACTTAGAGTTGTATCGCGGTTGTCAGAAAATGGAAGATTAATCTACACATTGAGAACTTCAACTTTCACTAATTGGAATTTTGTTTTGGCGACATTGTTTTTGGTGGTTTTCTCCTCTCTCCATCCCTGCTGGGATTTGAGGTAGAATTTCTTGCTCTTAGTTTAATATGGGTTGAGATGCATGGCTATTGTCTTTGTCCTATATTGGTTGGGTTGGGATTGGGGTTTTTGAGTATATGGCCTAAGTTGTTAAAATGAATGTGTTGGTAAAATGGGAGAGTTTCTATACTTCACTTGAAGTTATAACATGCTTTCGAAAAGTCATGAGAGATTAATTTGAAATCATGAAAAATACATGAGTTAGGGTATGTGCACAAATTGGATGTTGGATGTGTAAATTGCAAAATTGTAAGGATATGCATGTGACCTATGTGATGAAAATGCATTATGTATGAAATGGTAGAAAAGTTATGAAAATGGGTTAATGTATAAAAGACCTGGGAGATTGGTTGCCTATGGGGAAATGTTGATGAAAATTCAAAATATAAAAATTGCAGTGTGAATGTTGGGTTTAAATGGGAAAAATAGAAACATTGATCTATTTGAAGAAATGTATGTGCAAACGGAAACTTTGGAAATCTTTTGTGTGATTATTAAACTTATTGAGGAAATGAAATTTTAGAACAAAAAGGAGATTTTCATGTGAGTTGATCTTCGGATATTGTGTTATTGGGACTTGATTCAATTGGGTCAAGGGCTCGGCAGTTTAGGCAATTTTGGGTGATTTTGAATTGTGTCACGGAGAAAGCAAGCAGGGTGCAAGTCACCCATTAGAGAAAAACTGTAAACTCGCACAAGATTAAGGATTATTTTGGGTGGTTTTTTAGGACTACGCTATGCAAGGTTGCCAAGTGTGTGTGAACAAGCTAAGTTTATGGAATTGGAAATGGAAATTTGAAATTGGAAACATTTGGAAAGTGAAATCAAGATGTGAACGACTTGGAAGATGAGAAATGGAATACAAATATTTGGTCGCGTGGGTGCGTGAAGCAAAATGTGTTTTAAAGGATCGTCCCTGTCGCCGAGTAATGCAATGGATCTCTCGTAGCTCTTGTCCAGTTGAGCATTTGGGCATTGCATCTATCGAAAATATGTATACCAACATGCATGCGCGTCCCTTCATACTACCTCTTGCATGATTTCCTACTGAGTCGCCGTACTCATGCCTAATATTTCAGGAACCAAATGAAGAGCAAGAGCTTGACATAGTCGAAATACTCCTTTTGTGTTTTGGGATATTCATGGGCCGAATGCCATCATTTTGTTGAGGTAGAAATGCTGTAAGGCCGCAAGAACTAGGATATTAATTGTTGGACTTATGTACAGCATGATAGGGAAGCATTAGAATCTATGATGTGTAATGTTCTGGTATTATGCTCGGTTGTAGTGTGACTAGACAAGATATGTATGAACTGCATAATTGAATGCATGAGGGATAGATTATGAGTAGTAGCATGATAGGAAACCATTAGAATCTATGATGCGTAATGTTATGGTATCATGCTTGGTTGTAATGTGACTAAACAAGATGATGTATGAAATGTATATTTGAATGCATGAGGGATAGATAATGTTCTGAATTGTGTGAATATTGATGAAAATGCAATGAGAAGTATGGAGTAGTAGCGTTGAAACCTATTTCATTGATTTAAAAATTTAAGACTTGTATAGTTGGTTGCATGACTTTTGACCTCGGTTGGGCTTCCATTAGACTTGTAGATTTTTACATTGAACAAGCTCAAAGTCCCTCTCGGGACTCTTATCGCTCGTCACTACTCCACGGGTTCCCACGTCGCTCGAGTGGTAACTTCCAAAGGCTTCTCTTTGTTTTAGACACCTTTTAGCATTATCATACTCGAGTGGTCCCCTTTGCAGTTGAGCGGTCCTTCTCCAAATACTTGGGTTTCATTCCCTTTCTCCAAACTTTGGGTTTGAGGTTGGGTTTCCCTTAACTGACCGTAGTAAGTCATCTCTGACCATTCTTCGATAGTTGGCGTGTAATTGAGGTTAATTACTCCTTTTCCTTGGAGTCGTTCGTTATTCTTCCAAGTCCTCGGGTCTCAAAGTCTAGAGCATGACATATACGTCATAGATGACCTATACAATTTCCGTTAAACATATTCATAATCATGTGATCAAGTAGAGAGAGAGAGATCAAAAAAGACAAGAAAAAACTACATTTTATTTCTAATTTTGCATTAATTTTACTATTTCTAGCAACAAAGTCATGAAATTGCTATGTTTGAGGAAAATATTAATTCATTTAGTTATATGTGGTCTTTTCTTTGTTAACATGAGATACCACCGTTGTCAACAAGCAATATATTTCACTAACAAAGAACTGATTTGATGTCAAACCCAAATGCTACAACATAAGTTGCATCATCATTGTCGATCACCAAGGAACAAAATTTCATTTTGCTGTGTTGTTTGGAATAGTATGAAGATGGAAACCTTACGAATGGTTTCAAAAATGTTATGAAAACGTTTCGAGAACATTTCAAAAACGATAAAATTATAAATATTAGGAAACATAATTGAAATCTATGTAATAAAGAGTAATAATTGATTAAATAAACATATAGAAATTTACATAGTCATTTACTTAAAAGAACATATGTAAAACCATGAAAATTAATATTTTTTATGAATTAGTTTTATATGTATAATCAAACACAAGATCACCACAAAATAAGTATAGAAGTTTACTTAGGCAGTGGTGATGCTAATAATATTATTTTTAATAAAGTAAAATACAACCATTTCCAATTTTCTAAAACAAATGTAAAAATATTTATAAAAAATTAAATTTCTTTTATTTCGTTTTTATGAATTAGTTTTATATGTATAATCAAAGACAAGATCTCCACAAAATAAGTATAGAAGTTTACTTAGGCAGTGGTGATGCTAATAATATTATTTTTAATAAGGTAAAATAAACAAATGTAAAAATATTTATAAAAAAATTAAATTTCTTACAATAAAACTTGTTTAGGTAAATTGCACAATTTTTTAATGTGTTTCAAAGGAAGCGCTCGTTATTCGCATAGGCCTCGTTTGATAACAGTTGTAAATTGAGTGAGATTAATAGTGAGGTGGGATTAGGAACAAGATTTGGTGAAATTGGTAATTAGGTGGGATTAGTTTTTTTGTGTTCGATTTAGGTAGGATTAAGTGGTAGACTATGAAAATTCATATTTGATTTGGGTGGGATTAAATATTATGGGATTGGATTAAATTTATGAATTTTCAATATTACCCTTATGATATTTGAATAATTCACTTGTGCAATTAAAGCCTTGATTGGGTAATTTTTTGTATTGTAAATTTTTTGTTTAGTTATTTACGTTTTTATAATTTTTATATAAAAAATATTTTTAAATAGCATTATTTTTACATAACTTTTACTTGTTTCATTTTTTATTAATTTGTTTAAAATCTTTCTTTTAATATTTTTTAAAATTCTTTCTTTTAAAATCTTTCTTGTATTAAATAAATTATAAAACAACGGAGCAAGGATGCAGCCTCTGTGAGGTTCGCCGCCGCCGACCATCGCGCCGTCTATCGCCGCTTCCACTGCCGCCGTTCAGTGCAGTCGTTCACCGCCACCATTCACCGTTGTCGTTCACCACGCCGCTGTAAATCTAGGATCTCACCACGCTGCCGTTCACCACGAAAGAAGGAAACAGCCGGCATCGATAACAACTCCAGCTGGGCTAGACTAACAGGGGCTAGGGTTTCATCTAACAGGGGCAAAATGGTCAACAAAAAGCTAATCCAGCTGGGGTGGATTAACAAAAACAGGTCCACAGAGGTTTCCTAATACACCCTAGTCAGGGTTTCGGAAACCACCGAGATTCCAAATCCTACCCAATATTTGCAAAACAAGCAGTGGGCTATTAAACCCTCATCCTTGCTAATCCAATCCATCCATCCATCCATCCAAATCCCTTAACAAACAGGGCCATAGTGTTTCATTTCGATTGCTTAGAAAACGAAAGTATTTCGGCCATTTCGATGAAAACAAATGAAAATTTTGTTCCTTATCAACCACACCAAATGCTAAAGGGGGGAGATTTATAAAATCAACAAAGACATTAAACGGTTGCCAAGTGAGCGAATGTATCACTATGATTAAGCAATTGAAAGCCTAGAGTATTCTTGGGAGGTAGTAGTTTTAGATCACTAGGTTTGTTGTGATGTTCATGCTAAAATGACACTAGTGTTAACAAAGGAAGAAAAAAATCTCTTAACCTACAATAGAA
>JAULJZ010182116.1:0-22288 GCA_032270985.1 Heliamphora pulchella | reverse complement strand
ATTCAATATATATATACTATTTATAACATATAAATATTACTTAAATATCATTTATATTTATATTTATAACATATAAATTGCCACGTTCACCGCGCTGTTTATGTTTCTGCACTTTCTTAAGCTAATAAGCTATTACTGCTAACTCTAAAGAATCTCATTTGACATTCCGCATTTAGCGATTACCGCGTTTACTTCACGTTCACAATTACGTGTGTTGTGATGGACAATTACAGCTTTTTTGTGCTACTATTTTGAATTATAAAAAAAAATATTTTTATTGAGTATTAATGTGATTTTTGCTTAGATTTTAGTACTTTATATTGGAGTATTGTATATTAGGGGAACCGTGGTTTGAAACCGGGATCGAACCATCAATAATAAGTTCGGTTTGGTTTAGTTTCAGAAATTATACGGTTTGGTTTGGTTCTAAAATTACTAAAACTGTAATGATTGGTTTGGTTCTTGATTTTATTCCAAATCGGTCCAAATCGAATCGTGTACACCCCTAGTTGTTTCACTCCTTTTACCAAATCAAATCTTGTAGCTGAACTAAATTGTTAGTCCAGCCTGACCGAGATCCACGTGGTAGGATCAAGATCTGATTTTTTCACAACCCATCTTTGGGGAAAAAATCATCAAGAATAGAACCATGAAAGAGAAAACAAATACCAAATTCAATAATTTTTTGAAAAAAAGAAATCTCTAAACATTTCAACAAATCATTAAATATTCCCAAACGATAGCCTATGCTAGAACGGATTGCGAAATATCCGATAAATTTAAATTGTGACAAATATTAAAATCAAATTTTTACCCAACACAAACTTTGAGATTCTGTTACCAAAATATTTTTTTTTCTATCCTTTCATAACTTCATTGATATGAAAATGATAATAAAAAAGAAACATAAAATTAAGACAAGAAATAAAAATTGAAGACTAACAAAAGAAATGATTAATAAAAAGATGCAAGAGAAATGCCACAACTCGCCTATGCTTGCTCAACAAAGTGATAAACACTCCACATTGAAGATTTTGAGAACAATCACCATTATATTATTTTTATGATTTAAGTTAAATTACTTATACTCCTAAACAAAATATATTGTTAGATAATTAAATGAAGGAAAGATCCTCTTACAATGAGTACAATACACATATTTATTGTAAAAATTACATAAATGCCAACAAATACTTACCGATAATTTTCTATAAGTATTCTAATAAACAATAGTATACCTATAATACCAAATGTTCTTTAAATAACTTTTATTAACCGCCGTGCTTTGTATCTTGAAGTGCCACTTGTTATCTTTTTAAATCTTCCATGTTAACTGCTACATCATGTAAAACTCAATAATTGTCTTCCCAAATCTAAAGAATTTGATACAGTCATCGATAAAAAAACAATAATATATGATGTAAATAAATCCAAGTATCCCAAATATAAAAAATTGCCTAGAAAGGTACACACATCTAATTAATGCAACATTATGTAATGTAAAAGGAAAATTACAAAATTCAGATGAGAAATGCCTTCACATGATAATAATAATAATGGTTTTGATCACTAGTATTGGTGAATGGAATAGATGGCTTCCATGAGCTGTTCTCTTTTGAGTGGTTTAGGTAAATGAAAATCCATTCCAGCCTGCATCATCCTTTTTGCATCCTCCCCTAATGTATGAGCAGTTAATGCTATAATGGGTATGTGAATCCCATAATATTTCTCCTCCTCCCGGATTCGTCTTGTTGCTTCAAACCCATCCATTACAGGCATCTGTTAAGTTAATCAAAATATAATTGTATATCAATTTTGTTTTGCTAGCTCAACCATATATATATATATATATATACAAAAAGTAATTACCACTTGTGCCTAAAGACATCACTCAATTTTTTGACTTTGCTAGTTTGCAAATTTGTAACAGCAATACTTGTGCCTAAAGGCATCTGGTAAACTTTTTCAACATAAAGGTAAAAGTTGGATGCAAATTAGCTTAAAAGTTAATTTTTTATTTTTTTTGTATTTTTAGTTAAAAAATTAAATTTGATTTAAAATAGGTTATTTGGTAACTTAGATTTTAAGCTAGCTTTTTTGCTTTTTGTTCAAAGTGGACAGTTTTACCTTTATGTATATTTGATATTAATAATTATATATAATTCGTAGTAGTAATAAATAAGTTATGAATAAGGGTTATTATTATATTTTAAAAGTTGTAAAAGTTTGAATAGAATATTATAGAATTTGTATTTTGATTTGACTTTTTAGTTTTTTTTGCCAAATAGGCAACATTGGCTTTTTAACGTTTTAAGTCAAAAAGTAAAAAAGCCAAGTTGCCAATCAAGGCCTAAAAGATTCATACTAAAATGAAGTGTTGGCTTTTATAATAGTAATAAATATAGAAAAAGCCTTTAATATGCAATTTGTTTGTTTTTTTGGTTTATCTTATATAATTATGAAATGTTGTGATTGAAATTATAAATGTTCGTTGTTAAAATTATAAAATATTTAAAATTTTCAATTAGAAGTTACGAGTTATGAATTATAGGAATTTTTGTTATAAATTTTTATGATTAAATTTATAAATATTGTGTTGATTTTTTAGTTATGAATTTTTGTGATTCAGTTATGAATCTGTGTTATGAAATCTATAAAGTATATATATCATACACTCCCAAAGTAGGTATGTACTAAAATGTTTTTAGCAAATAAATTAAAAGATACTCTAGGAATGGCATTTTGGCAATGTCACCAATGTTCTTAACAAATAAAAATTAATGTTCAATAGAATCACATTTTCTTTTGACATAATAAAAGTGAGCTAATATTGTCTTATTTATAGTATTTATTATTACATTATTAAATAAAATTACTATATAAATAATATTACATAGTGTTTCAAGACTACTAAATAATTACTTATTTTTTACTTAGACTAGATATATATAAATATACTGGTGCATAAATACACGCGATGCAAGTGCAATAGAAAAAAATTGAAAACAATACAAATTAGTGCAAGTATGTTTACAGATCGGGAGAAAGTAAATACTTACATGTTATTTTTTAAAAAGAAAGAAAAATTGAATAATTATAGAATAATTTTTAAAAATATATATAGATATTTTTTTAAAGATAATTTAGACAAAACTAAAAGTTTATCGTGCTTCATTTTAGAGAACATGACATAAATGTCCTTCATTTATATGATAGTATACATGTATGTAAAGAGGATATTACTATTGGAATGATCTTTACCTCGCAGTCCATCAAGATGTAATCGTAGGGATGAAACGCAGCAGCCCCATCTTTCCTTTCATTAATCAGACTTTTACAGACTAATTGTAAAGCTTCTTCGCCATTTTCACACGACTCAACGTTTGCGCCCAGTCGTGAAACGTTAGACGTAGCCAATTTCCGCAGCACCGCGTTATCCTCGGCCACCAAGATCTTCCTCCCGCTCAAGGGTGGTTTCTCGCTGCTCGTGCTTCCGCATTCTTGTATTTCCACCATTTGGATTCGGAGGCTCCGATTCGAGTTCGAAGAAGGAGCTAATTTGTCAGTTTGATTTGAATTTTGTTTTCTTTTTCCGGTTGAAATGCTCGGAAAGGTGCCCCCAAACTCCGGCAGAAGTCCGATCACCTGATTCAATCGACTTCCATGAAAAGGCTTTGAAATGATCAAATCGGTGGGAGGGAGCTTGTCCTCGTCGAGTCCTTTCGATTGAATGTTCCGAACTCCTGGTTTATCAATCCAGATCACTCTGCAACAAGTATTGTGAATATCTCTTTTGAACTCGGCCAAAGCCCTACTTAGTTCTCGAAACGGACCGGCGCTGGTGTCGATTACGATTAATACGAAGTTCGGTGCACCGTTCCCGTTAGTTCTCCGGTGAAGAGGCGGCGGAAGGTTATGATCGGCCCCGTCTAACGCGCTCAGAGGGACATCTTTTGCTCCAGCACTGGAATTCCGGGACACCGGTGGTCTCCCGAGGCTGCTCGTTCGATCGCTCTTTGAACTCAGATCCGATCTGCCCGAAGAGCTGTAGCGGGAAAGGTTCAGCTTGTTCTTGATCTTCTTTAGGGTTTGGGGAAGTTGCTCCCAATCTTTGACAGCAGAGACTTTTATCCCCAATCTTTCCATGAATTTCTGTGAAATTCTCTGTCGTGTTTCGCTTCGAATGAAGAGGACGATGTGGGATGAGTCGCGCTTAGGGCTGGGGAGTGCGCGAGTGATCGAGCCGGAGTGTTGGACTTGGAATGAATCACTGGATACATAACCGCCATTTGACTCAACATCAACAACAACATGATCACCATCATCATCTTCTCCATCATTGCCATCTGAGTCGAATGTTGCCATGAAGATGTTAAACCTGAAGCAGGTTCCTTTTTCGCCGATCTCTTTGTCTGTGATTCCTATTTCACCACCCATTAGACGTACCTGACATGAAATTGCAACTTAATAAGAAACTCAAATTATTAATTTTTTGGAAACAATGATTCTAGGATTTCAGAAGAAAATGATTCCAGAAATTTGTCAATACAGGAAGATGTTAACGTTAAGAACATGTATTACTTATTTATTTTTTTACATATAGGTCTCGTTTTATTTTTGGATTGAATTGGATTAAATTGAATTAGATTGGATAAATGGTAAAATTGAATTGTATTGTTATCAGACAAAATTAAATTATATTAGTTATGCCGTAACTATGGATGATGAGGTGAAGATAAATGAGCTAGATTGAATTAGATTAGTTATAGGGTGAGAAAATTATAATATAATAATGAGATATAATTATTTTTAATCTTTGTATTATATATATATATATATCAAAGAAAATTAATCCCCCTCTAAATTACAATCTTTGTGGTATTATAGTATAACACTATAACTTATTCAATAGTATGAGTCAGCTAAATAAATAAAGAGACTATATTATCCTAATTTCTAATTAGAAAAACAAACAAATGATTTGTACTAAATTTTTTAGTGTAATTCAATCTCTACCAATTAGACAAACAGACGAGGCCATAAGGTTAAGATTCAAATATGTTGGGTAAATTTATAGATGTCCTTTACAACATCATGTGAAAAAGAATAGACTACAGTACTATACGCATATATGCACCTTAATGCTAAAATTATTAAAAAATTGTTATAAGACCACGAGAGTATTTGGCATTACTGAAACTAGTAACTTATTTATTGTAGTTTGAAATTGAAATAGAAAAAAAAATAATTGTAATTTGTAGTAAAAATTATAAGTATTTGAAATAGATTATAACTTATAGTTAAAATTAATAGCTGGAGGCTAAAAATTATAACAGGAAGCTTTGCCAAACACGCCCCGCATTAATTTAGAATAAAACATCAAAAAAGCCCGTAATAAAAATCATTACAAAAATTCTTAACTATAGCTAACAATGGCCGTATTAAAATATCAAAAAACGAATACCAAAATTATTATCCACAAAAAAACACGATTTAAATGCCATAACTAAAATGATTAAATCATATATAATTAAAATTATATTTTTATATGACTTTTATGAGACACGCCCTTTTTACACAGACAAGGTATGTTTTAACTTTTTAACTTGTAAACTTACAAATTTTGTTGGCCTACAAGTTTTAACTTTGGCTAAATATTTAAACTTTTAATTTTTAAAATTGGATTGGATACCTAAATATTTGAAAGAAATGTTTAATTTATGAACATAATTAAAACTCGCATAAGTTGTGAGTGTTTGGTAAAAATTGTAATTTGTAACTGAAATAGAAGAAAATATAATTATGAATTGTAGCAAAAGTTGTAAGTATTTAAAAAAATTTATAACTTATAGCTAAAATTAGTAGTAAGAAGCTAAAAGTTATAACATGAAACTTTGCCAAACACCCTGAATTGTACTAAATTTTTTAGTGTAATTCAATCTCTACCAATTTGACAAACAAACGAGGCCATAAGGTTAAGATTCTAATATGTTGGGTAACTTTATACAAGTCCTTTACAACATCCTGTGAAAAAGAATTAGACTATAGTTCTATATGCATATATGGACCTCAATGCTAAAATCATTTTTAAAAAAATGTTATAAGACCACATTAATTCAGAATAAAACATCAAAAAAACCCGTAATAAAAATCATCACAAAAATTCTTTACTATAGCCAACAATGACCACATTCATTCAGAATAAAACATCAAAAAAAACCCTAATAAAAATCATCACAAAAATTCTTAACTATAGCTAACAATGACCTGTAATAAAATATCAATAACCGAATACCAAAATTATTATCCACAAAAACACATAATACGGTTTAAATGCCATATCTAAAATGATTAAAATCATAATTAAAATCATATTTCTATATAACTTTTATGAGACATACCGATTTTACACGGACAATGTACGTTTTAACTTAATTTTCTTGCTGCTTACTAGGTGAAAGCAAATCACTACTTTTTTTTTTATTGATTTGAGTTCATGAATGCAAATTAATACTTTTTATTATTGAGAAACGTTAAACGTTGAGTTCATGAATGCAAATGATTGGGCAAAGAACTAAAAGCAAAGGATAATTGTAAAACAAATCTTGAACGATTGACTCACATTGTTCACTAAATATTTGAACGAAATGTTTAATTTATGAACGTAAATTAGTTGACGCGACAGTGAAGACTAAATCAATATTTTTGTTAAGTGAGTTAATTCTATATCTTTTTGGACGGTGTTTGACGCTAGCCATAGTATTAATTGATCGAAATCGTATTATTTAGGTACCAAATTGATAAAATTTAAGTTCAGGTGTTTATAATAAACATTGGGTCATAATTCATTATGTGAATGGCTACAAATGTTACATACCAGAGATTGAACAATGCCGAGGCCCAAGCCAGTGCCTTCCTGTGCAAGGGCAGTTTCTTTGACCTGAACATAGTTTTCAAAAATAGAATTTTGCTTCTCTTTCGGAATTCCTTGCCCCGTATCATCCACCTCAAAAACATATTCGACTTTGTGTCTATTTTCTTGAATAGTGCTGTTCATAGATTTCAAGCCGCTCTTTGCCTCATCATTCTTGAGAAACAAACGTGAAAGACAATGGAAGGAGCCATTCCGGCTCGAAGAAAATATTGAGTCACCAGAACTAGGCGGTCTTTTGGCGCAAACTCGAACCACGACATGTCCCTCTGATGTAAATTTGATAGCATTGCTCAGTAAGTTAGATAAGATTTGCTTAAGTTTGGTGCGATCGCCTTTGACATTTGAAAATTTGGAGACAAAGCCATCGCAAGGATCCAAGATCACATCTATGCCTTTCTTCATGCCAATCGGATGATACAAATCGACTACTTCTTCGAGAAGTTGAGCCAAATCGAATTCTTCTTCTTCGAGTTGCATTTTACCAGCTTCAATTTTACTTGTATCGAGAATAGAATTCAATATACCTGCAGAGTTGAAGACTTTTCACGATTATCCAAATCTTGATAGTTATATACATGCATATATATAGTATTATTAAAAGAAAACACCTCTTTTGCTGTGAACTTAAAATTGAAGTTCATCTAGTCTTTTAATTTTCTTTTTGTAACTATACCAAACAATAACAACATTCTTATAAATTTGTAAATATCAGTCTAATTTATACAATTTTTTTTTGTACTTTTTGACATCCATTAACTAACACAAAGCACATCGATCTTTTTTCACTCTCTTTTCTTATTTCCTATCTATTGAATCTAAAACCCTAATTACCTTTCTATTTAATTTTTCACGTGCATGACTTGTCATAAATTTTCTAAGTAAATATAGAAAACCAGTTGGCAAACTTACCTAAGAGGTCTTTGGTACAAGCTTCCATTAGTATTAAGTTTGTTTCCAAGTCCGACACAGGAGCAACTTCCTCACGACACAAGTCTATCAAACCGGTAAGGCCAGCGAGCGAGGCGCGGACATCGTGGCTTGCCCTTGCAAATGCGAGGCTCTTGTTCAAACTCTTCCTCTCTGCTTGTTGAGTTGCTTCCATTTGTTTTATAAGTGATGCACACAAGAACATTTCTCTTCTGACCGCTCTTATCATTAAGAACACAGACGTGGCGATGGAGAGAACAAGAGCGCCAACCATCAATACTAGAAGTATGAAGGCAAACATGGCATGTTTCTCAACAAAGCTCTCTAGTCCTTTTTGTGGCATAGCCAATGCATATACCTGATCAAACCCAATCACAATTGGAAACATTATAATTTCACATAATGATGTGTCAAAATAAAAACTTAATTAAGATAAATGAAAACATTCCATGGCCTGTAATTTTTTTTTTAATTTTATGTAATCATGATATCTGAGATAAAAATGTCAAATATGAAATAAATTGGTAAATAAAAAGAGAATTCTTAATGAATGGATGTTATTTTAATTTAAAAAATGGTGATACAAAACGGTCACAAAACGTTAGTTGAATTCTTTCACGCAGAATAGGGTGCTTCCATATAATTAATATCAGTGTAGATATATAGTTTCCCTTTTGATTAAGATCATGCGTGCAATTCTTCACTGAGCATGAAGATTTGAGCATGATCGATGATATTATTATTATTTATGAAACTAGTTTTGAGAATTTGCCTTGAAACCAAACGATGGAATTCACTGCAGCAACAATCTTGGAAAGGTTCATTATTTTCAAGGGGAAACATTACATTCTTTGTGAATGATAACCCACTTGGACAAGCTCTTGGCCAGAAAAGATACATGTAGCATTTTCTCACCAAAACGAGTTATTTTTGTAAGCAGGGCACTTTTTAGCACAAAAATGCATAAAATTAAACCAGCGCACGAAAATGTTTCATTTCGGAGGGCATGTCATATTTTTGGTGCATTTCCACACGAAAGCTAGTAATTTTGTGGATGCAAATGTATTTTCGAAGGAAAACAAGCAATTTTGCGGGCGCTTGCATTTTTGCATGAAAACACAAAAAATTCTCGTATTGCACACTTTTGTGAGCCATAATGATTTTATGTATTTTTGTGTGAAAACCAAATGCATTTACAAACTCATTCATTTTTGTGCAAAAATACAATAAAGACCAAATCTCACGTTTTCATGTGCCACGATCATTTTATTTATTTTTGTACAAAAATACAACACACTCCCAAAAGTGCAAAACTATGATGTGTACACAAAAATTGGTTGACTTGATTCTCTTTTGGATGCTCTCATCGAGAACTTTTGAAACCTCCCATGTTATAAATATTGTTGCCAATAATCAGCTCATAGATAAATGTACCATTAATACTGATACATATTTTGATACTACGATTTAGAAGTTAAACACAAGTGTTTGTATAAAACCAAATCCTTTGGCTGTCAAGGTATTGTTTGGCTGTCAAGGTATTTTCAAAGCTAATTTGTGTTTCTGTTTACTTTATGTTTCTTTTCAATTGTCAAGTTAATCCAAGATCCAAACATAATAGAATCATATCTAAAAAAGTAATGGAATTTTCAATGCACATATCTCATATTAACTTCAGAAGATTGTATGCGGAGATAAATCTTTAGGTTTTCCCCAATATTCAGAGTGTAAGATCACATTTTGTTCTTAATTAGAGCTTTCCACCAATAGGGGAGCGTCATTAAGAATTTCCCTTCAAAGAGCCAAAGGATAGGAAAACTAGTAAAAAGAATTCAATAACTATAACTCATTTAATAAAGTTTTAAAAAGGATAATACCTGTGCATTAAATTCCTCGTAAGATCCATTTATTATCCTTCATTTCTTAAAGGAACCTAATGTTATTATTGTGATAAATAAAAATCATTAATTAAAAATATTCTGAAAAACAACAAAAGAGGCGAGAATCAAAAGGGCAATAAGCAGCACAATGGCGTGAATGTTGTAACCACTACGCTTGTGGAATTAAAATTAACTGGTTAACATGGATAATTGTAGTTTTGTGGCGCATTTATTTGGAATAAACATTTTCAAATATCATAAGACAAATATAATTATAGTCGTCAGAAAACAGAGCAATACTGATTTCAACATCACATCAAGGCGAGAGGATTCGAGCCTATAGCCCTCTGTACGGAAATACCGTAAGATGAATATAATTATCAAATTTCCAAAAATTAACTCAATAAACTTGTTATGATTTAGCGTATAATGTGGATAACTGATTTCAAAAAATGGTTTAATGTGCATAGTTTAGATTAAGTAAAGGTACATATTATAAATTTAGGGTTTAATGTGGATAGCTGTTTAAAAAAGGGGGGGGGGGGGGGGTTAATGTGGACAGCTTAGATTGAGTAAAGGTGTTAGTGGTTAACTAGGGATATATACAAACAAAAAGAATCAACCGTGATTTTATTGGACAGGGATGGCATGGGATTGAATGGAATGGACTGATTTGGCCTAAAAAGGAACTAAATCTTCTTTTCCACCATAGAAACTTCAAGATTTAACTATTTTCCATAAGGGTTTCTTGGCTTCCAAATAAAACCAAAAGAAAATAAGAAAAGTTGAAGAGAAAAGAGAAATAACATACAGGAAAAGATATCGACAAGATAAAAGTATTAAAAAAATCAATGTATTTGGATTTTGAATTCGCCTTTCATCTTTTTTCGCGGTTGAGAAAAGATTATTTTCCGTTTAATTTTGGCCTATTCATGATTATATACAAAGACATGAATTTGTAAAAGTCTTGTTTTCTTGTTCTTTCTTTGCAACCAATCAACGAGAGAACTCAATTAAAAAAAAAACAATCAGGTAAGGAAATGATGGAGGTAAAAAATGATTTCCTCTTCATTGATACTTCAACCAAGACTCGATTATGTGTATATAACCTCGCCCAAAACAAATAATCGATTCACATATGCATACAAGATTTGTGTATGTAATGTGTTTATATATATATATATATATATATATGTGTGTGTGTGTGTGTGTGTGTTTGCATGTATAGGTGATTTTTACCTGAGAGTTTATCCGATCTTCTTCGAAGAGAGAGAGAGAGAGCCGCAAAAGAGTATAGGGACGAGGTTAGACCCACAATAACACTTATTGCATCAGAACTTTTTTTGAGTTGGAAAGGGTGGGAAACATTAAGAAAATTTATTTCTTGGGATTTGCCTGAGGACAGAGTGAGAGTAATTATTTGGTAGATTTGGAGCATCTTGTGATATTGTTTATTCAGTGATTTTATCTAATCACCTATTAGAAAAAACTATGCATATAATAATATAGGCTTATTTTTTGTAGGTAAGTATAAGACAAAATTAATTTACTTAATATGTGTCGTGCATTTTTATTTATTAAAAGTACTAGTGTACCGCATACGTAATATCACGTGGTATTCCGAAATTACCTATTTTTTTAAGAGTGAGATAGAATTTGCTTCTCTCTCAAATGTTAGACTGTCAACATTACCCTTTAAACAGACAATTACAATCCCTTTGTCCATCTAAGAGGGGAAAAAAAACAATTGTTGAAGTTATGGGGAAAGAAAAGAAAATATGAAAAAATGCAGTATGTTTTTTTTTTTTTCCTTTTGGTTTTTTATTTACATCAACAAAAGAGAAAGCAGAGTTGTATATATACTATATTATCTGGTAAGTTTTTATAAGAGGAAAAACAGAGTTTATTGATATTAATCTTATTGTAAGTACTGTTCTTTTAATTTATTTTGAAGTGTTAATTTCGTTATTGTAAAATTTAAGTGTTTAATTTCTTTTTTTAAAAATTTCTTTATTTTTGGAGAGATTGAGAAAGTAATCATTAATAAAAGAGTTTTTTTCTCTTATTTTTGTCTACTTACTAATTAAAATGAGTGATTATGGAGAAGAGATTTTAGCTGCTTCTTTTTTTTTTTCATCAAATCATTCAATTTGAACGAGTTCTTATGAGCAAAGTGAGAACATGTTCGTTTCTCAAAGGTGGATTAAACACCCTTGCTTTTTACAAATTTTCATAGAATTTTCTTGCCATAAGCACTTTTCCCACTTCACATACGTATTATTAATTTAGCTTTCACAATCAAACTTATTTATTGTATTTTTTCAATGAATATTTTAGTTAATATATTCAATCTTTTCTATAAGGTGGCTAATCAAAGACAATATTTAATCGATATCAATTTTGAAAAAATACTTCTGTAGAAATAATCATATGGTATATTCAATAATGCTGTACAAATACAATCCAATTTAAAACACAACTTTTCATTGCCTATAGCCCTATGCAATAAAAATAGCTTTTTGTAAAGTTTGGTGTTAAATGCTAATTCCATATGAAATCTATATATATAAAGTTAAAATAAATTGTTTTTGACACTCCGATAGTAAAAAGATAAAATAAAATTTTCTTTCCATTGATAAATCACTCCACAAATTCATTATTAAAACAAATCTTTAGATATTTTTAAAAAAACTTACATAAATTACTTTGGACCCTTAATTAATAAAATACTTTTCTTCCAGAAGACCGTACGTAGATAGATTTTAATAAAGGTAAAATCAAAGTAATTTGGACATTTTATTTAATTGAGTCTTATATTTTTTTTTAACCTAATATAAAGACTGAATGAATATCTATTGAGCCCAATTTTTTTTAAAAATAATAGAGTTTCAAAACAATCACTTTATAGGCCCACAGTTGATTGTGGTGCTTTCAATTTTGAATCTAGCTTCTTTACTAGAGAAAATGTTGAAATTAAATGAGAAAAAAAATGAAGAGAGAGAATAAAATTAATCAATGGAGAAAAAGTTGACCATGGTATTGTCATTAAGAATAACTTTGGTACTATAATTTTGTTAGGTTATTTAAATTAAAAGTAACCATTCCGAAAAGTATTGCAATGACAACACATTTCTTAGATATTGCCAATCACAATCAATGTATGCATGATAGCTAATCAACCAATCCATTCATAGGATGACGTCGAAGGTGGTCATATATATTAAGAACAATGAAGTCGAACACTAGACGACGATTGGCGATCTCAACCTCACAAGATCTACAAACCCTCTTCAATGCGGTTCTTCAACCAACCAAGATCTCTATACACAAGGCAGTATCCAACACATCTACCCCTAAACCCAATGAACATGCAAATGTAGATGAAATGAATAAATGAGATGCTCCCGTGTTAATAAGAACACTAGCCAATGAATTATATACTAAGAACGTACCTCAGATGATGGATATACTAGTGGTAGTGTCTGGCACGACCGGCGCCATAGAAGCAGTAGGCTTAAGAATGGCATAAAGTCGCCCATACGTCACCTTATTCTGCCCGCCATAATCCTGTGCTTCTAGCTGTCTCGTTGATTAGATCAAAGTGGTCCCCTCTGCAACTTTAGATGTCTGTGCTACCGACGAATGTTGCGACTGCTTGAAACCATGTGGTCCCTAAATCGATTGGACTTGCTGTGAACTAGATACACTCTATGTATTCCCACTATAAGGGCAATTTTGACAGAGATTTCCTTGTTGGCCACACTAAAAACAAGTAAGCAGCCCTCTCCCTTAAGGTTGAGGCTGAGGCTGAGACTAACTCTAGGATTGCCCTCTCTGTGGATAGTTACTCACATGATGACCTGACTGCCGGGAGAAGTAACAAATGATCTCGCTGCGATTCGATCACCCCGATGACACTATAGAAGATGCGAGAGCCAAATGCTGCTGCTGGTGTGATCCCATGGAAAAGGACTAGAATCAAATTGCCTCTATCTCTTAGATTAGCATCCTTCTGACTGTGCACTAGCCCCTCCCTGCAGGGTCTTGACCTCCCTAGCCTTACGAGTCTCTAGAAGGGTTTTCTCAACGGTGATCGCTGAATCTACCAGTTCTGTAAAGATGCGTATCCTCATGGTCGCCACCATATCTTTGATGGCGGGTCTGAGTCCCCGCTCAAATCTTTTGGCATGTCAGATCATCTATGACCACTATTGTTGACTAAAGTTTTTGATAGTAAATGGAATCAATCGAACTAATCTTCGACAGATATAATCCTAAACTGACTTTGAGAGTTATACCGAATTTTATTTTTTGATTGTTCAATATCAAAAAATTTTAATCTGAAGCTTTTTTGGCGATTACCCGCCCGGATTGTTGTTGACTAAAATCATAGATATAGTCTTAGAATTTTGGCAATTTGTCCTAACAATTGGTAAAAAAGCCATCTTTAATTAAGTATATAATTTAAGTTACGGGTTCGAGTAGATTTAGATTGTGCTAACTTTGTTTTGCAAGCAATCTAATTCCGATTTTAATAGTCATTAATTTTGCATGTTTGATTGCATGGTTATTAATTATTATTATTTGATTATTTATTTTTTCATGAAAGTTTTGTCATGGTAGTTGAATGTGAACTCCATTAGAGACATAGGATCATATGTAATCTTCTCCTCGTAGACTTGGATGTGAACTCGTGATATAAAGGCTAGGATCCTTGTTGTAATCATGAACAGGTTGAGGATTATGATCTGGACAAGTTTTTGTTGCCACGGCGATGATTCCAAAATGTTTTTTCTATGCTTAGATTGAAAAACCATGTTTAGGAGTCTAAAAACGTGAAGAACAACACGACTACAGCGTAGCTTTTCGTCGCAAACCGCTTAAGCGGACCCAGACCACTCAAACGGTGGACCGTCAGTGTGCGTTTTAAGCGACTTTCAGAGTTCTGATAGCTGTAGGATATTGTTGTAGTAGAGTTTTGTTTCAAATAGATTGCAAAGGAAGCATGGATGAACGTGAACTCTTTGACTTAAAGAGTTTTAGTTAGACCATAAAAGTCAGGATATTATACATTTATTTATTTATTTATTTAAATGCGTGTATGATTTTTTCAATTTCTATTTTTTATTCAAGATTAATTAATTCAGTTACTCGAAATTAATTTTTTTTATAACGAAAAAATAAATTTAAAATTTCTTAAATTAAAAATAATTTAAAATTTTTATTTGTTACAAATATAACACGTAAAGATGGTTAAAATCAGAATCTTTTGTAACATGTGGTTTTTAAAAATTATAAATTTATTAAAATTAAATAGTTTTTATAACTCCCAAAAATATTTTAAAAACACTAAGTGGGTGAGAAAATTTATTTACAGATAAATCCTACAGTCTCCATCACTAGTTTGCGGATGATGTAATCAATTTTGTGTATTAGCTATAGGGCCTTCCTCCCCATCAGACAGAATTAATTATGGTATTACCGGTACGAACCTCATTTAGGGATAATTCTGAATAATTGTTAGTGTAAATCACTTCTCCATCTGAAGTGATCATTGCGAAACAATTGAATCGGGATTAAGTGATGGTTTACACTTAATTATAAATAATTATATCCTTCATATCTGAGTTACTGCTATTATTTATAGGACCAAAACTACATTAGTTATTTAATTTTACTAGGCATAGTCTATTGTCTAAATAGTAAAATTAATAAGAATTGGCCTGTCTAGACAAATGTTGAATAGTAACGATCTTTCCATCAAGGCATGCTATTCACAGTATACCAGACTGCTGGCGAATATTTTTTTAAATGGTAGAGGAAACTAATTTTAAAATAAATTCAAAATTTTTGCTTTTCGTAATTAATGATTTTTAATTATGTAATTTTAAGGATAAAATGACTTTCAATCCTCTCGCAACTATACTAAAAAAAAAAACAAAACTTATGGGTCCTAATTATATTGACTGAAAAAAAACTTGAACATCGTTTTAACTGTCGAGGACTATAAGTTTGTGCTCACAAAGATATGTCCACCAAAGCTTGATGAGGGGGCAACCGATGAGGAAACCCGGCCTTATCAAAAATGGTAGAAGACTGATCAAATGGTTCGCTATTAATTTTGGCATCTATGCCAAATGTATTGCGGTATCAGTATCAGTCAATGTCTAGTGCATATAACATGATTATGAACCTTAAAGAGATGCTTGGGGATCAAAATCGTGTGGCTAAGCAGGTGGCCATGAAATCCCTAATGAACACAAACATCGCTAAAGACACCCTAGTTATGGATCATATTTTGAAGATGATTAGTCTTCTGAATGAATTGGAAATCCTTGGAGCTGAGATTGACAAGGAAACCTAGGTTAATATCATACTTCAGTCGCTACCTGATTGCTTTAAGCAGTCATGCCTAACTATACCATGAACAAACTTAGTTTTTTCCTAACCTAACTACTTAAAGAACTTCAAGCAGTTGATGGTGTCATTTGGAAGCCGAAAAGTGTATTTGTTGCTGAGAAAGGTTATTCCTCTAAGCCGAAAGGGAAGAAGGAGAAAAAGGTTAGGCACAGGTCCAAAGGCAACTAATGGGCCTAAAGCTGGTGTGAAAAAGCCGACAAGTAGTGTTTTTACTGTAATCAAACAAGGTACTAGAAAAAATAATATCCAGTCTATCTTAGCAAGCAAAACAATAAAGGTAATTTCTGTTAATTAGTTATTGAAATATGTTTAGTGGTGTTATCTACTGGTACCTAATGTGTAGATACAGAAATCACTAATCATGTCTACAATTCATTGTAGGGGTTCTAACAAATCAAATAGCTCAGTGATAGGGAAATATACCTATAAATGGGCAATAATACAAGGGTGACAGCAGTTGTAGTGGGAGATGTCACTCTTAGTTTTAGTAAATATAGATTTTTAATATTAAAAAATTGTCTTTATGTACCTTCTGTTAGAAGAAATTTGATTTAGTTTCTAGATTGGTTAAAAATAGATATTTTATTTATTTTAATAACTATGTGGTTATTAAGGATAATAAACGTTTTATTTATTCTAGTACATTTGTAGATGATCTATATGTTATAACTCTTATCTCTCATATATTGCAACTAGATAAATTGAATAATACATCTAATTTACCACTTAAGATAAATGAACCTTCTTTAATGAATTAAACGTATCTTTAACACTTACGCCTAGGTTATATAAATCTGAAAAAGATAAATAAACTGGTTGAAGATGGATCTTTGAGTTCATTAGAAGTGGAGGTACTTTCAGTTTGTGAATCATTCTTTGAGGGTAAAATGACCAAGAGGTCGTTTTTGGTTAAAGGTTATAAAACTAAAGAACTATTGAAATTTGTCCACTATGATGAATGTGGACCTATGACTATCCGGGCTAGATGGGGCTTTTAGTATTTTGTAACTTTTATTAAAGATTTTTCAAGGTATAAATATATTTATTTGATACACCGTAAGTTTGAATATTTTGAGAAATTTAAAGTATTTAAGGCGAAAGCGGAGAAACGTCTGAGAAAATATATTAAGACACTACGGTTTAACCATGGTGGCGTATATCTCTTTAGACAGTTTAGGGACTACTTGTTAGTAGAGGGGATTACATCCCAATTGACTGCACCGGACACCCCACAGTAGAATGGTGTAGCAGAAAGAAAAAATAAGACTCTTATGGAGATGGTAAGATTTATGATGAGTTATTTTGAGTTACCCGATTTGTTTTAAGAATTTACATTAGAGACAACAGCTTATATTCTGAACTCCGTAACTTCTAAGTCAGTACCTACTACTCCCACATAATTGTGGACCAGTCGCAAGCCAAGTCAAAGGCGTATTCGAATTTAGGAGTACCCAGCACACGTGCTGAAAGGGAACACAGATAAGTCAGAACTGAGAAAAGAAGTCTGATTCTTTGTTGGATATCACAGGAGAACGGATGGTGGTTTATTTTATAATCGTAAGGTTCAGAAGGTCATTGTCAGTACCAATACCCGATTCTTAAAAAAAGATTATGTAATGGACCACAAGCTCAAAAGTAGAAATATTCTTGAAGAACTGAGAGAAAATACCACAAGTATAAGAGAAGCGCCGCAGGAAAATGTCATCGATATCCCATTGTCTCATCATAGTAGGAGGATTATGGGGGACACATACAGATCTTGAACCAGATCAGGGTGCTACCATTAATATACCAATTTTACAATCAGAGCAGCATGTAGATGATGGTGCATAGGGTTCAGAATCAACACGTGTCACTGCTAGTACACAGACACAGGTAGTGCCTCGTCGTAGTGGGAGGGTTATTCGTCAACACGATCGGTATATGTTCTTAGAAGAGTCTTTTGATGGGATCCTAGTAGAACTGGATACTGAGCCCTACAACTACAGCGAAGCACTCCATGATAAAGATGCAAAACTATGGCAAGGGCTATGAATTTTGAGGTAGAGTCTAAGTACTCTAATTAGGTCTGGGAAATTGTAGAAACACCTGAAAGAATAAAATTCATCCGTTGCAAGTGGATCTATAAGAAAAAGAAAGGAGCAGACGGGAAGGTAAAAACCTTCAAAATTAAGCTTGTTACAAAAGAGTTTATTTAGTAATAGGGGATCAATTAGGAGGAGATTTTTTTGTTGGTAGCCATGTTTAAGTCTATCCAAATTCTCTTATCTATTGCAGCTCATTTTGATTACGAAATTTAGCAAATGAATGTCAAGACAATTTTTCTTAACAAAAACCTTAACGAGTGTATCTATATGATACAACCAGAAGAATTTATAGTAGAGGACCAGAAGCATATGTTGTGCAGACTTAAGAGATCCATTTATGGACTTAAGAAATCATCTAGGTCTTGAAATACTCAGTTTGATTAGGTTATTAAGTCTTATGATTTTGATCCAAATCTTGATGAGTCCTATGTGTACAAGAAGCATGATGTAAGCGTAATGGTGTTTCTAGTACTTTACTGAATGATATCTTGCTCATCGAAAATGATGTGGGGTGTTGTCTTGGGTGAATGCATGGTTATCTAGCCAGTTCGATATAAAAAACTTGAGAGAAGCCAATCACATCATTGGGATTAAGCTTATGCGAGATCGAAAACAAAGGATGTTAGGCTTATCACAAGTTACTTATATCGATATGATCCTTGCTCGTTTTAGTATGCAGGATTTTAAGAAATAGTTTCTCCCTTTCAGGCATGGAATCTTTCTATTTGAGGGTCAGTGTCCTAAGACAGCTGCTGGAATAGAGAAAATGAAGACAGTTCCTTATATTTCAGCAGTAGGAAGCCTCATGTATGCTATGCTTTGCACTAAACGTGACATCTATTTTGTCGTTGTTATGGTTAGCATATATCAATCTAATTGAGGACAGGAGTATTGGACATCGATAAATATATAATCAAGTACCTAAAAAGGATTAGAAATTATATGTTGGTATACTAGGCAGATAGTCTAGTACATTTAGAGTACATTGACTCGAATGTTTTGTCAAATAAAGATTTTCAAAAGCGTACATCGGGATATGTGTTTACCTTGGGAGGTAGAGTCATAAGTTAGAAGAGTATCAAGCCGTCTTGTATTGCTGATTTCACCATGGAGGCCGAATACGAGACATCTTCTGAAGAAGCCAAAGAGATCGTTTGGCTGAAGAACTTCCTGTTGTATTTGGATATGGTACTTTTAGTACAGTCGGCTATTACACTTTATTGTGATAATAGCGGATCAGTTGCCAAGTCGAAAGAACCAAGAGCCCACAATAAAGAAAAGTACATCGAGCGTAAATATTATCTGATACGGGAGATGTTAAAGAGGGGTGACGTTGCTGTGACCAAAATTGTATTAGAATTCAGTCTTGTAGATCCTTTTACAAAGAGTTTACCAGTTAAGACTTTTAACAGTCATATAAAGGGCATGAAAGTCAGATGTATAGTAACATAGTTTTGAGTATAAGTGAGAGATTGCGAGGGTTGTATACTAAAAATTATAGTTTTGTTTTTAGTATTTAATTTTATTTTCATAATAAAATTAGTTTTGCTATTTTATGAGAATTTTAATGAGCAATGTATGTGTTACATTATTTATTTAATATTGTGCATGGGTGTCTTTTGTTCTACATAGTTTTTAATATGGTGTATAGAGTTCAGTTTACACAAAGAAAACCTGATTATCGGTTCTTATAGAATATAAGTTTATGGTTCACAATCCTAGATGGAATTGGACACACCATTGGTATGGCTGTAGCACAGTGTTTTAGTAGATCTATTTTGATTACGGGAAACAGTAATTGTTTCGACAATTATTTCGACTCACTGTACTAGTACACTTTATGTGTATTGAACAAAACTGTATTTGGTTAATTAATTTTATACTGACAATATAAATTAATTTGCACCGCATAATTATTATGAGTGCTTATGCTTTTATTCCTGAAATAATTATTAGACACGTATATTCAGTATTAATTATTTTTATTCATTAAATGGTGCGATCTTTTACAGGTCTATAGTCCCGGTAAGTTGAATAACCACATTAATTATATGGTTATTAATTATTGATGGAATTCACGTCCCGTGATCGGGATTGATGATAGTCCCGTAAGGAAGCTTATAAGTTTTGATCGAGTCAAACCCTACAGGTGGATTTTAAA
Organism: Heliamphora pulchella; assembly: GCA_032270985.1. Lineage (NCBI taxonomy): Eukaryota > Viridiplantae > Streptophyta > Magnoliopsida > Ericales > Sarraceniaceae > Heliamphora > Heliamphora pulchella. The sequence continues at coordinate 1,879 of JAULJZ010182116.1, read as the reverse complement.
ATTCAACTTGTTAAATAAGTTAAGCAGTAAGTCTTAAGAGTTTGTCAAAGAAGTCGATTAAATGTAATTGTTAGTAATTTAATTTAATTTAATTGGTGGGTATCTGCAATCTTAACGTGGGGAGAATAAATAAGCATTTAATAACAGAAACTCAAATATTTTGGTTTTAAAAATAAGGCTGAAAGTGCAATTATAATTCTTTAGTGGAATGTGAAATTATGAAAAGAAAACCGATTAACCCTAGATGGGAGGTGAATAGGTTAATCCTTGGTCTATTAAAAAATAAATGATTATTTAATGCACTTAAATAAATAACCTACATCTATGAGAGAAATACACAAGATATAACGTGAAAACCCTAGGATAAATTCCGGAATGAAAACCACGATACAAACTCATAAAGCACTTTTTTACTATGAATCAAAAGGTACAAGCTAGAAGAATAAAGAATTTACACCCGTTACCCACATGACGACTTAACTTCCTTGCTTGAGATGGCTCCCCGGACTCCTTCTTGATTCCACAGATTTTAGTTGCTTCAACTTCCCAATCTACGCGATCCAACGGCTTAGATGAGATCCGAGCAAGTTTTAAGAGATGATGTATAACCAAAAGTGTAGGAAGAATAATGTGTATGAGAAAAACACAATCTAGGTTATGAGCTCACTTCAATAAAATGAAATGCACCTAGATTGCTACAAGAGATTTGATAAAAGATTGACAAGATGATTCAAAGTTAAAGTGGTTAAATAAGTCAATCAAAACTCTCAATATTCCTTTTGGTAACCCTAAAATGAGCAAAATCAAAACCTTATATACTACTAGGGTTTAGAACGAAAAAGGTGGCAGAAAACTGGCTCTGGACGCTCGAGCGCCTAGCGAGTGCGTGTTAGTGCATGAGTGCTCGAGCGCGCCGCAGGTGCCTAGCGAGCGCCATAAAGGAGTTTGACTTAGGTTTGACCTAGGTGCGCTTGAGCTCTGTTTAAGCGCTGTTCAAGCGTAGGATGAAGCGCTCGAGCTCTTAAAGAGCACATAGCGAGTGCACCAAAGCGCTCAAGTGCACAAATGGCGCTTAGCAAGTGCACCTTATTGAAAAAATAAGAAGAACTAACAAGAGAGGTCCAACACTCGAGCGCTTAACGAGCGCTAGAACAGCGCTTGAGCACTTAAAGGGCGCTCAATGAGTAGATCCCACTGGACGAGCCAAGGTCCACAGGCGCTCGAGCGCCTAACAAGCGCCTAACAAGCGCACTCTACTGGAAACCAACCACAAAACCAAGCGCTTGAGTGCCTGGAAAGCACTCAATGAGCACCAAGATAGCGTGTCTCGAGTGCTCAGTAAGCGCCGAGGAGAAAAAGTGATATTACGTGTGTAATCCCAAGGAGCGGGGTGAATTGGATTATTTAAAATTTCTTAGATTAATTTGAACACAAGTGTATGATCTTATTCCAAAAATATTTTAAATCACAAGTCAATTTGTATTAAACTTATAAGTAAAAACTTGTGATGAAATATCTAAGTACAAGTATAACCAATATTTAAAACTTCTTGTTAATTAAAATACAAGTATATTTGAAATGAATATTAAGTCCAAAGATAGAGCACAAATAAAGATGCTAACTTTCAAAGCGTTTTAATTTGAAAATGCAAATTTGTTTCAACAAAATTTTTGTTAGCAAGATTGAATACTTGACTTGTTTTAACAATAAAAGACTAATTTTTAATTTTAATACTTTTCAAATATTGAGATACAAGTGTATTTTAATTTGATGATATTTCTTACAAAGAAAAACTTTTTAGTTTTAAGATTTAAAAGAATAAAAGATTCAATTTCAAGTATATGTTAAGAACAATGTAAGATATAAGTATAGAAATTAA
>JAULJZ010182105.1:0-22289 GCA_032270985.1 Heliamphora pulchella | reverse complement strand
CAGATTTATTGACAAAATTTCTTCAATTATTAGTTGGGCACGCATTTCTTCTTCTCTTTTTATTAAAAGTTTTATTTTTTCAAGGATATCCCCGTTGAATTCAAAATTGTCGAAAAATGTATGAAATAAATCAAACAACGCAGAAGAATCGAAAATTTCTTTCATTTCATTGAAAGAAGAAGGAATTACCAACTCGAAAGCATAAACAGGGTGAGGTGCATAAACAGACGTGCCTTCAACTATAGACTTTGACTTGAACTTGGACCCAAGACAAGCAATATGTACATCAGAAGACTCGATGGTCCAATTCTTCACTTTATTTGCAGTTGCATCAACAATGAGCTTGGTGCAATCGGCTGGTGCATTGAAGCCCAACATGAAGCAGTCCGAGTCGGTTACTTGCAATTGTGCCACCTTCTCATTAAAATGTATCCCCAAGTCGTTGCAGTCTAATCTGTCAGCCCAGTCTTTCTCTCGAACTTTCTCTTCCTTCTCTTCCAATTCACTGTTTCCTCTTCTATGTCAGACAACTGATGGCCGAAAAAGATCTCCAACCCTGGCAGCTTTTGATTGGTTTCTTCGTCAATCCATGGTTCTGGAAAGCCGCAGTACGAGAAATCTCTCCCCTCTTTGACAAAATGCCCATTGAGCATTCCTGAATAATTAACCTTTCGTCTTTTCTTATGCCCTTCCAAATCTTCTTATGCTGGCTCATACCAAAGACCGAAATGGTGCAAAGTTGGCAATACCTGAATGGGTTTCGAGATTCCCTGCTGCGTACGTTCTAATCCTATACCAAGGAAAGAGGACATTTTTCTCATCATTGTTACAGCCCGCGGGTTGATGTACATTTCCTCCTCACTCATTAGCATCTGGACAGCCTGTGCTTCATCAAATCGAAAACCACTGAACGATACGCTATCTTCACTATGCTGCACTTCCAACAGAGTTGAGCCCTCTCCTCCTCTTGAGGGATGAATGCTGTCTTATCCGTGAATTATCATAATTGCCCCATTTCTTATCAGCTTTAGTTTCTGATGGAGAGTCAATGGTACTGCCTGAACACTTGGGTCATGCAACCAAGGTCTACCCAATAACAAGTTAAAAGATTCCAGCACATCTAGTACATGAAACTCGACCGACGTTTCCAAGGGGCCTACAGATATCGAAAATGACACCAGTCCTAGTACGTCTCTCCTTGTGTTGTCGTAAGCTCGGACTCCTTGATTGCTCGATATGAAGTGCTCCGTCTTTAGTCCTAAACAGAGCGCTATTTTGAGTGGACATACATTTAATGCAGACCCGTTATCAATGAGAGTCACAGGGACCCATTTGTCTAGGCATTTAACGGTAATGTGTAGCGGCTTATTATGATTCCTCCCCTCTGCTGGCAGATCTTTATCAGAAAAAGAAATAACTTTCGGTTCTATCACTGGCAGAATAAGTCTAATTAGTTGCTCCGGGGTGGCTTCTATTGAAACGTTGGTTTTATTCAAAACCTTCAGCACAGCTTGTCTGTGTTTATAAGAGGCCATCAGTAACCCCAAAATGCTGATATTAGCTTGTGTCTTCTTTAACTATTTCAACACTGCATCATCTTCTTCTTTTTGTTCTTTTTTCTTTCCTTTTCCACTTGGTTGCCCTTTTTCCAGCTGGGCTGGCTTGAAATGCCGCCCATTTCTGGTCAGATGTTCTATTCCCTCCTCGAGATCCTATAATCCCGTTATTGTGTCGCTGGTCTGTCATACCTCGTTCAAAAGTGGAGGGCTCTCAAATGCCCATAAATCGCCTAAATTGCCGATTGCTATTCTTTCTCTCCTCTCCTCATCATCTTCGATAGCCCATGTATTATCAACTTCCTCTTAGATGTCTTCATCGATAAAATTCACATGTTGTTCCTGAGCGACCCAGAAGTTAGTCCACTCAGCCCCATTTAATTTTAGCACGATCCTTACCAGCCAATAGGACTGCATCTCGTCGACGTATATCTGTTCCTCAAAAAGTTGGGGAAGAGTAATGCCATCAAGCACGTGATCAAATCTATAAGGTCGGGCTGGGTAATCCAAAGGCCAATCATCTTCTTCGTTGCGCTCCTCCTCTTGAATTACTGGCTGATAATCTTCCCAGTCATTATCATTCCATTCCTCTATGACATCCCAACCATTTTTTATCATAATTAATGAACAAACTGCCTAATCTTTAGTAACTGAAACATGAGAATGTGGAAGGTATGCTAGACAGATATATCGGCTCGGGTCCTCTGATTCCCCCAGAGATATGTAATTTACCCCAGTTTGCCTGGTATGATTTGGTAGTGGGTTAGTCGTGACATTCGACTTTGGAGTGGTAGATGGTGGTGGGACCACCTTATTGTCGGTGAGGTTCTAGATTTCATGTCGAAGCCTTAAGCACTTATTAGTTAGGTGTCCGTGACCTTGGTGGAAGGAGCAGTATTGAGAAGCATTAAACCTTGGCGGTAGGGGATCAAGAACGGGCATGGGGTCCAATGGTTTGATAAGCCCCTTCTCGACAAGTCAATTCGGGGCGGTGGATAATGAAATGTTGAGGGGAGTGAAGACCTTCCTCGGCCTTTGCTGTTGGCTATTGTCTGACTGTTGGGTATTGTTGGATTGCTGGGCAAAAGAAGATGGGTTCAGTAGGTTTACCTCGTTCGAGCGAGACACGAGGTTGGTGGCAGTAGAATGGTTTTGGTTATTTGTGGGGAAGGTCCTCCTGGGTTTCTGGCTTGGCTTGGCTTTCTCGATATACCCAGACTGGATGGCGTCTTCAATCTATACCCCAACTTCAAACAGTTGTTCAAAGGTAGAAAGCCGCCGGGTGATAAGGTACCATTTTAGTGGAGACTGTAGATTCTTAACCACGATCCTCACTTGCTCCTTCTCAGAGGGCCGATTTATCATCTTAGTGGCCTTACCCCTCTATCGGGTTAGGAAATCAACAAAAGACTCTCGGCTCTCCTGCCGAGATATTTCGAGCTCTCTAGTGGTGACATCCAGTTGGATATTGTAGCTGTACTGACTAACAAATGCCGTAGCTATGTCCTCCCAAGTTCTGGTCTTGGCTACATCGAGGGAGAGAAACTATTTTTGGGCTGCTCCAGAAAGAGATCGGTGAAAGAGCTGCGCCTTCAACTGGTTATCAATTTTCATTGTTGACAGGGTACCAACATACATTCGGAGATGAATTCTGGGATCTACGGTTCCATCGAACTTCTCCATATCTGGTATTTTAAACTTTTTCGGTAGCTTAGCGTCTAAGAACAAACATAGCCCTCCCACATCTAGCATGTATTCTTCAATCCCCTTGGCTTTTCTTAGGACCTTCTCCATCCGGTCAAATTTCCCAGCCAATGCAGATTCTTTGGACTGAGCAGTGTTTTCCTCCTCAACTATCACCTGTCGAGGGTTTTGTGGTGGTGGTGGAACAACTTGTGGTCCATTGGGGACTTGATTGTCATCCTAAAAGTCTTTTTCGTTACCATTCGGGTCATCATGCTGTTCATTTAGCACTGGCAAACGGGCCTGAATTGCCTAGATCTGCGCTTGATATTGCACTTGAGCATGGGTTGCTGTTCTACCACTCTCTGTATATCGGTGATAGCCCTCATTAGGGTTGTCAAGTTCACCTCATTCTCGGCCATTTTAGCTAATTGTTCAGATATCCTATGAAGTTTGCCTGATCCTAATCTCTCCCAGACACATGTCAACTATACGCTTCCCGGCCCAATGATATATCTACAGAAAAACCTAGATCCCAAAAGCAGAATAACTAGTATCAAACACTTCCCGGATGAGAATTCTAATAATAGGTAGCAAACATCCCAGATACCCAAAATGGCAAATCATAAGTAGATAATCACAGAGGCTACAACAATGCCCTTACCGGGCTCATAACAACTAAACAGGTTTGACTGAACTCGGGTGAAGAAATGGGCAATACTCTGGCAAGAAAATAGAGCTACGCTGAGAGGACCGGTTTGACCTAAAATTCTAAGAAAAAATGGATAGCATAACGGTAAGGAACTAGTTCACGTGGGTATAACAAGGATCTAAAGGAAACGAGCCTAAACAAAGGCGGGGGTATGGAACTAACAACCCGAGAAGAAACTACCTTAAACACTTCAAAACAAAACACGAACATGACCCTGAGAAGAAAACCATGGCGTGAAAACCAAACATGGTGAAGAACAAAACCCGGGTAAGAACCCAAAGGAAAAGCTAACCTAAACAAAGGATGAGAGAAAACCCGGGCCGAACTTGAAAGAGGAACTAGCTTAAGCCCGAACAAATAATCCTAACTATACGCAATCAAAATATACAATTAAGAAAACACATAATCCTACTAGGGTTTGCAATACCTAATGGGGGCTTCTAAGCTACTATATGCAAAAGGCCGATTTTGGTAAATCGAACAGGGTACCTTCTGAATCGATTTGGGTATATACCTTCCATACCTGGAGTGGTGCAGGACATGGTCAAACAATACGTTTGAACTTTTTTACTGCACCTATGATAGCGTACAGTCAGTAAGGGTTGCCCCGTTTTCCTAATAATCTCCGAAACGGATAAACGTTCAGGGCATCGGGTTGACCAGGCAAGGGGGTTTTGAGAACAATGCATATGCATGCAAAAACGCAAATGAAAAATACATATTAAGAACCAATGATGTTTTCAAGTCTAGCTCTCTTATTTAATTTTATAAACCAGTTCCTAGTGGATTCGTCAAAAAATACTATGGCATTGAAATTTAGGGAGTTATTTTGGAAAACATTTTAAAAATAAGGGAATTAAAGATGTTTGAAAAATATTTTTAACACCTTGAAAACCAAATTTTGAAAACTCCTTTTTGATGAAAATGGATTCACCACTTAGTTTTTGAGAAAAACTAAGAAAAATAAAAATGGGTACTAATCTTTAAAACGTTTAACGAGAGAAAAAAAATCCGGGGGCTAAGGTACGAATTGGGAAAGGTGTTAGGCATCTCGTTCGCCCAACCATGAGGTTGGCTTTTACTAATCATCATTGATTTTTTAATAGAATTTCTCAAATGCATGCAAATAAAGAAAATGGAGGCAAATGGAGAACATCCAAAATCAAATATGAAAAATACATAACATATGTACATAGCACTCCAAATTAGGAAAAATAAAAGGATGAATTCCTAAATCCTATGGTATGCAATTTTTAATTAAAGGATACATGAAACACGCCCGCATGCAATATTATTAAAATAACCTGAGCTAGCATGATTCAAATAAAAGAATAAAAATATGCTAGAAATTGTTAAAATTACCTAATTATGAATTGTTAACAAAAAATAAACTAAACTATCCTAAACATGATTTCAAAGTAACCAAAAATATGCATATTAAAACATGTATTTAGAGAAACATTAATATGGTGAATATTTAATACTAAATGTAAAATAAAAAATGCATAAAAAATCTATTTAAAAAAAAAGAGTTTACTAACAAAGAAACTAAAAATAAAGGCCTTATAACAAAAGAGAATTTAAAGATTTAAAATAAAAGAAAAAGTTCACAAAAGAAGAATTATGCTAAAAATAAAAAGTTTAAAACATATTATTATGCTAATGAAAAAGAAAACCTAACTATTTACTTTTTATATTTCCTTTAAAAGAGATAGAAGAAAACAAAAAGAAAAGAAAATAAAGAGAAGAGAATTACATGTAAAAAGGAAAAGAAAATTAGCTTAAAGGATTTTTTATGATTTTTAGGTTTAATGAAATAAAAGAAAAAGAAAAATAGAATAAGTACTATGAAAAGAAAATAAAACTATAGAAGAAGAAAAAGGAAAGAAAAATAAGAAATAGAATATTAGAGAGAAATATAAAACTACATTATAAAAAAAAAAGAAAATAAAGTTTCATTACAAGAAAAGAAAAGAAAAAATGAAGTAAGATGCTAGAAAAGAAAAAAATGAAGTAAGATGCTAGAAAAGAAAATTACACTACTATTAAAGAAAAAAAAAGAAAATAGAAAATAAAGGCTAATGAAGGAGCATTAAGCTAATATTATAAGAAAAGAAAAGAAAGAAAAGCAAAAGAAAGAAAAAGGTGCATTGAAAGGAAACTAAAACTACATTGCAAGTAAAAGAAAAGGAAGTAAATAAAAAAAACATTAAACTAATGCGGAAAATAAAGGGACATTAAAGAATTAAAATAATAACTAATAAAGGAACTTTAAACTAATATAAAAGGAAGAGATAAAAAGGAAATAAGCACACAATTATTTTAATTGGAGGATATGAATGTAATATTGACAATTACATTCATACAATGTAAGTGCTTTTTATAACAACTAACAACATCAATAAGTTGTAGTTGCCAAAAAAAATATTAGCACTAATTAATGAATACAAATAAAAATGACAATGCGCTAAGTGTGAGTGTGAAGAAATTAATAACTAAACAACTAAAGAAAACAACTAAATTACATGAAGTAAATAGGATTAACCATGTAAATGAAAGGATAATATGAATTGAAATTGAATTTTAACTCGATCACTCTAAAAGAGAGGAAATGGAGTTAGAAAGATCGAGGATCCAACGGAATACGTGAATTGCTATGGAATCCTCAAATTGGGAGAATATGCTTCAACGGACCAATCCTCGGATTGTGATACAAGCTAAGGTTTCAAAGTAGGCATCAGAGGTTTGGATCTCGGTATTTCGGTATGGCTTCAACGTCGTGGCTCAGAATTGCTCAGCAACTCGACATAGCTTCTCTAACTAAACTTCTCTCTAAAATTCTATCCTTGAAAACGTACCAGAGGTACGGTCTTTATAGAGTTTATCAACCAATGAGATGCTGCCACGTTCTAAGACATGTCATGCCATTTGGAGTTGGCGGTTGCCATATTGGACATGGTGGTCGCCATGTTTAAAGAAGGTTCCACAAGGTTTTATTGGCGGTCGCCACAATGCAAGTTGGCAGTCGCTGGTTTGGAGGTGGCGGTCATCACTTTTGGCTAGGGTTTCCAAGAGGTTCTATTGGCGATCGCCGTAATGAACATGATTTTTGCCACTTTTGGAATGACTTGGACAACAAGTTATCGATGGTTCAACCAAATTTTATTGGTTTGAAGGTTTTCAGATGATTGGGTTCAAATACCGAGCTTAGATCACTTCCCCAGAATCGAACTGAAGTACCATTTCACCTGTTTTCATCATCAGATTCACCTAAGATTAGGCGGGGTCAAATTGGGGTGTCTACAGGGTCCCCTCTCCTGAGGCTGCCCTTGTGTCAAGTTTTGTTGTTGTCCTGGTGCATGCTTTCTTTACGAATATTCTCTAGCCCGGTGTCCTTGCTGCCCACAAACAAAATACGCAACTTCCCTTCGCTCTAGCCGTGCCGTCGAGGCCACAGATGGGGTGGGTACGGAGCGTTGGGTCTGATAAGATCTCTGCGGCGCCGAACTAGTATTGCCCTGTTCCGATCTTCGCTTCTTATAAGGTCGTCTTTCAGATTGTGTTGTTCTAGCCACCGATAGTTGCCTCTTTTTCATGATCCTGCGATTGTCTGCCATAGTACTTTCTATTACCATGGCCATCTCAACTACTTTCGAGAAAACCCTCAATCGGAACCCTACTACTTTCTCTCGGATAGCGGGTCGTAAACCCCTTTCGAACCTCTTGGCCTTCAATTCCTTCGTTGACACCATTTCTGGTGCAAATTTTGACAAGCTTGTGAACTTTGATTCATATTGCAAAACGGACATATTTCCTTGTATCAACGATAGAAATTCCTCTCTATACATATCTCGAATGGACTCTGGAAAATATTTTTCCAGGAATATTAACGTAAATGCGGACCATGTATCGTCTGTCGTCGTCTTAGCAAACTCCCACCAGTCATTTGCTTCTTCCCGAAGTTGAAAAGTAGCAAAACCAACCCTAAGGTCATCTTCCACTATTTACAAAGTATGTAAGATCCAGGTAACTACCTTTAACCATTCCGTCTCCATTCGAGGTTCGGTTTCCCCAACATAAGTAGGAGAGTTTAACGTTGAAACTCTCTCATCATCATTGCAGCCCTTCCATCTACATCCCGTGCTCCCCCTTGGTTAGCCCCAGCCCCAACTAAAGTCCTCAAAGCATTCAGTATTTGTTGATTCACTTCTGCACCCCCAATTGGTTCCTACGGGGTGTTGATATCCCCTTCTTCAGGAACTGACGCTCTCCTGTGCCCCCGACCGCGACCTCGACGTCTACCTCCTTCTTGCCTAGGAGGCATCACTATATGAAAAGAAAACGATCGTCAATACATAATTCGTAAACAAATCGACACTCTCTTCCTGAATAGATTCAATTTTAAGCGCAAACGGGGCTAACCCTACTCAAATTTAATCACACTAACACAAAAACACATACTGAGGGAAAGCCTCGAAGTAATGCGACAATCCGAGCAACTAATTCAGATTTCTCATAGAAAGAACATCGGCCAAATGCTTTTCTATTTCGAACCCCAAAGTAGTTGATCGAATGCCAAATGGCATGCCACATCACCCCAAGACACAACCTCCATGCTCATATAAACACATAGCATGCGCAAAATAATACAACCACAATCCCATACAAGCACACAAATCATGCCGTGTAGTGGTGCCTAATGATAATCAAACAATTCTCGTAAAAAGGTCGTCCTCACTTCCCACGACTCCTAGGTATCCGAACCTAGAGTTTTGATACCATTCTGTCACGACCCTAACCCGGGTCCATGAACTAACCCCAAAACACGTCATTTATAGACTATATCCATTGGTAATGCCCCAAGAAATAATAAAATATTGTATATAACATTTAAAGGGTTTAAATAAAACCATCCAAGTTCCAAAATTTACATACCCAGGTTTACCACAAAAGTTTGAGATAATATACATTCAACGTTAACTATCACTTTCATTACATCACTTCCATTAGTTTCATATACAACAAAACAAAGATATCATGGCTCCCATTCTTTGCCCTTTTCAAAAGCATCCATAGCTTTGTTATCATTCCGCTATTCGGCACCTAAAATTTGTTTGACACATATACATGAGACGAAGCTCGTAGGATAAAGATTAATTCATATATAAGGCATGATTTGTAAGGTGTGATGGGTGTAACGAAATGAAAATGCACATTTTCACCAATTCATTTCTTTTAACACACGCATACTCACGCACACCCAAATTTGTTTCCATTTATCCATTCGTTTACCATTTATAACTCCTTCATGTTCTTTCTTGGTTTTTCACAAAACTGTATCGCCTCTAATGAACCGGTATCAGGTGCAGCTTATAGAAACCCCTCCCTATTAATCCCAATAGGCTACACGAAGCCATTGGGTAATAGATAGCTCTATAACTCACCACGACACAACACCACATTTCGGAGATTAACCCATGGGCATGTGGTCCCCATCTTGCGCAAGTTTTCGGTCTTTCACCATGGAGCCGCTAGCCCAACTTATTCTACATCAATCCGTACGGTTCATTTCAGGTTAATTATTCACAATCCGGGAGTCCAACCCACAAATGGTTCCTCTCCCACTCATTACCATAATACATCATTGTGATCCTAAACCCAAAATTAACATCACAACTTTCATTATATAATTTCTCATTTCATAACTTTCATTACACAGTTTCTCATAAATCACAGTGTTACCAATTTCTCATAGATCACAATGCTACCAAATACCTATAACACAAGGTTGATACCAAGAGAACCACATCATTTTAAAAGGTTCACACCCTCCAAGTATATATATACATATATCAATTTGAAACTCACTTTCGTTGTAAAAGAAAACCCAATCAACAGGTCCAATGCATGCATCTCAACTCAATTTAGATATATTTATAGATGTGCCATAAGCTCAAGGGACTAGAAATTTAGTAAAAATCGCCAATAATAATGAAAATAACTTTTTCTAAAACATTCGTCTAAAAATGGGTGAAAATGGTTAAAAATTTTTGATATACCCTCACTATTTTAATCATAACGTTTTCTACAAAAAAACATTTCCTTGTGAGAGTAGTCGTTTTGGAAAGAGGACTTCCGGGGCTTCGATTTGAGTACTAAAATGACCCTATTCGGAGTCTGGATGAAGGAGATATGATCAAAAGAAGTTGGCCCTGCGCAGTCAGTCCACTCGAGCGGATGTCGGGCGCTCAAACGGATAGGGATCTGCTCGAGCACGCTGGCACCCGAGAGAACCCTAGATTTGCCCCTGTTTTGAGTTTCAAACCTCCAAACACATAACCCTTTATCAAACATGCTTCAAACACTTATTTCTAACCCAAACACACTAGATTCAAGTCTCAAAACCCTTTCTTGATGTCACATATCATCAATTTCATGGGTATTCACCTCCCAAAAATCTCCATTTTTATGAAAACTAACCCAACACACACACAAACCCACCAAGAGGTTAATTAAGCATGCAATAGACTCAATTTTTTACTCATATACAGAAAATATCTACCCAAATCTAAGCAAGACATGTGAGATAATCTAAATCCTACCATGGATTTGCTCGAAAGCTTATGATTTCTTCAAATCTCTCTCCTAGGGTTTGGAGGTAGGGTTTCCTTGCTCTCCCAAGGCTTTATCTTCAATCTCCTTGCTCCAAAGCTTGATCTTCACGTCGCTCACCTTGGATCAAGCCTTGATCTTCAAGATTTAAGAATGGTGGATTAGGGTTTGGAGATATGGTGGCCCTTTCTCTCTCAAGGAGAGAAGAAGAGATGAAAGCAGAGAAATGAAGAAGAGGGGATATGAGGAGTCTCATGTGGGTGAGTCAAAAATATAAGAGACTTATATATATATAAGTATATATTGCATATTTTTCCCAAGGCTCGCGAACCTTCCAACTTATTCCGATAGCTCGCTCGAGCGGACCCCCACCACTCGAGCAGTGATTCCTGAACCTGAAATTCAACAAATTTCCTTTAGGATAAACCCTAAATCTCCAACCTTAACCTCATTTGAACTTTTACCATTAGAATGTTATCAAAATTTATCGTTATTTTAGTTTCTTACATTTATTCCAAAACTCATTAATTCGTTCATGATCCTCCATATTATTAAAACTCGCAATCTAATTTTTTTCACACCACAGTATTGAACCAAAAACGAAAATCAATAAAATAAATACGTACTGGGTTATCACAAAAACGGAGTTTGGATGAGGCCGGAACGGCCTCGAAAAGTTGGCGGTGCAGTGCTGTTCCGGGGTAGCAACGATTTTTTGTGTTTTAGTGGCCATCGAAGCCTATTTTCCAGGCTATTCTTGACCAATTTTTTGACAAAAAAATAGTATATTTTGTTAGCTATGTTCCAGAAAAATTGGGAACAAAAACAGAGCTCGGATGAGGCTGAAACGGTCTCAGGAATTAAGCGGCACATGCTAGCGGCGGGCTGATGGTTTGGCTAGCAGTGGTGGCTGATGGTTCGGGGTCTTGGCGGCTATTTTTCTGATGATAACTGATATGAGATGTGTTTTATATTTATAACATTGATTATTGAAGAATCCTGGTAGGATTTGGATTTTGATAAGCAGTTTTCTATAAGGATTGAAAAACTGGAAGCTTATCTGTTTGTAGGAAACTGAAATTCTTTAGAGTTTTATTTTGATTATAAAATCAGAATATATACATATCTTGCATTTATGTTCTTTTAAACTGCGTGGATGATGAATATCTATTTTACATATTCCTGTTAATTTAATTAATTCAAAAATTCAATTTTAATTAAAATTTTGTAAAGAAAAATAAAATTAAGTTTTTTTTAATTAAAAAATTTTAATTAAATGAAAAAAATTTAGATATTTTATTTTTTATAAAATAACACGTTTAAGATAATTTTTTATTAAATTGGATATCTTGGAAAAACGTAGAGATTAATTCTAAATTTTGAGTTAATTAAATAGAAAAATATTTAATCTTAATAAATTATTATTTTCGAAAAATGTGTGACGTATAAATATAATAATTGAATGCCTTTAATCACTACCTTAACTGAAAAACTAAAGGAAAAATTGTGCATTTATCAGATATTTTATTTGTTACGCATTAAAACACGAAAAGATGGCTTGACAAATCGGAATCTTTAGAATTGTGTACACGGAAAGATATTTTGGATTCTTTTAGATCGTGTGGCTTTCAAAATTAATAAATTTATTTTAATTAAACGAATTTTTATAACCCTCAAAACTTTTTTAAAAATCTAAATAGGAGAGAGAATTTACTCACAGATAAATACCGTGATCTCCATCACCAATTTGTAGGTGATGTAATTAATTCTACGTGTTGGTAGTAAGGCTTCCTTCCCCATCGGACATATTATGCATGGAAGCAGAGGCCGTTGCAGCCAAGAGGAGCGAGGAGGCTACCCGAGCCCGAGTATTAGAGTTGTCTGCGTAGCTGGGAACCGTTAAGGGAGCTGCTATTAAGAAGTTTACAGTGTCTGAGGAGTACGGTGCCCAGTTAGCCGAGTACTACCTGAGCGGGTTTGAAGACATGAAGGCTCGGGCGACTGCTACTTTTAAAGATTTAGACTTCTCTAGCTTTCTTTCAGAAGACGATGATGCGAAGAGCCCCTCCTCTTGACTTTTATTTGCTTTTTCATTTTCTTTTAAAACACTTTTAAGCCTTTGGTAGTCGGGCCATGTTTTGGGCGAATAGAAGACATACATTAACCCTTGCTTTATTTTGGGGCCGTGTTTAGGTCATGTTTGGCTCTGTGCTTTGCTTGTCTTCTGATTTTTTCGAATTGTTAACTTTTTGGCATAGTCTGCTTAGTTTAATCCATAGCTTTTGACCTTCTGCACATTCAGCTTAATTTTCTTTGCTTAGCTCTTCTAAATACCCCTTAACACTCTTTTTGCATCATACCATAGATGTGGCCGATCAAGTGATCAGAGAGTCGAGTTTGAGTTAGGATAAAATTTGCTGAGGCCTTGGTCGGGCTCTTGGTAACCCAGACCATCCTGAGGCCGACCTAGCTGTAAAGCAGCTAGAAAAATTTGTTGAGACCTTGGTCGGGCTCTTGATAGCCCAGACCATCATGAGGCCTGCTGAGCTGTCAAGCAGTTGGGAAAATTTTCTAAGCCCCTAGTTGGCCTCTTGGTAGCCTAGACCATCCTGAGGCCGATCGAGCTGTAAAGCAGCTAGGAAAATTTACTAAGGCCTTGGTCAGGCTCTTGGTAGCCTCGACCATCCTGAGGCCCACTAAGCCGTTAAGCAGGTTGAAAAATTTGTTAATGCCTTAGTCAGCCTCTTGGTAGCGCTGACCATCCTGAGGCTGACCAAGCTATCAAGCAACTGGAAAAATTTACTGAGGCCTTGGTCGGGCTCTTGGTAGCCCAGACCATCCGAGGCTGACCGCGCTGTCAAGCAGCAAGAAAAATTTGATGAGGCCCTGGTTGAGCTCTTGGTAGGCTTTGGTCGGGCTCTTGGTAGCCCTGACCATCCTGAGTTCGACCGAGCTATTTTGTTGTGTTTTCCTAAGGCGGGCATGTGAAATGTCGCAAGAACTGAATTTTTATTAATAATGAAAAAGTATTACATCACTGGTAGTACTTCCTCAGATGGTCCGCATTCCATGGGTGTGGTAAGGCCTTACTTGCCAAGTCCTTGAGATGGTAAACTCTTGCCCAAACCCTTTACTCCACCTGAAAAGGCCCCTCCCAGCTCGGCCTTAACTTTCCTTGCTGAAGATCCTTGGTTGCCAGGGTCATCTTTCTTAAAACAAGATCTCATGTACTGAACTCTCGCCCTCTAACTCTCTTGTTATAGTGTTTTTTCATTCTTTGCATGTATGCGGCCATTCTGATTACCGTCAGTTCTCGTACCTTATCGATGACGTCAAGGTTTTCTTGTAGACCTTTTTTGTTCTCCCTTTCCTCAAACTGAATTACTTGGGCGCTGGGTAGACCAATCTCGACTGGTATAACTGCCTCGATTTCGAAGGCCAACATGAATGGTCTCTCCCGTGGCTGTTCGGGTAGTCGTTCGATAGGCCCAAAGGATACTCAGCAACTCTTCTGCCCATAAACCCTTTGCCTTCTCGAGTCTTGTCTTTATCATTTTTAGTTGAGTCCAGTTAGTTAATTCCACTTTACTATTGGCTTGGGGGTGAGTTGGGGTGGTGTAATGGACTCTGATGCCCAACTGCTCACAAAACTCTCTATATTTTTTGTTGTCAAATTGCCTCACATTGTCGCTTATGATGGCCCTCAGTACTCTAAACCCACAAAAAATGGATTTCCACACAAAGCTTACCGTGTTGGCTTTAGTTATCTTAGCTAATGTCTCAGCTTCCACCCACTTGGTGAAGTAGTCAATGGCCACTATGGCAAATTTGGTTTGTCCTTTCCCAAATGGGAATGGACCAACTAGGTCTATCCCCCACTAGGCGAATGGCTAGGGAAACGTGATCACGGTCATTTTTGTAGGGGATGTCTCGACACATTTGCGAACCTTTGGCACTTATCGCATTTCCTCACTAAGGCAGAAGCATCCCATGCCATGGTTGGCTAATAATATCCTGCCCTTAGTGCATTGTGCGCCAGTGCTCGCACCTCGGCATCGTTACTGTACACTCTTTCATGAATTTCCCTTAGGACGTAGTCTCCTTCGTCTTCTGTAAGGCATTTGAGGTATGTGAGGGACATGTCCCTCTTGTAAAGCTGCCCCTTCAGAATAGTGTACCGGCTGACTGTATGGTGCAACTTCCTTGCTTCATTTTGATCTGTCGGGTAGACACCATCTTTGAGATACACCGTGATTGGGTCCATCTAGGTTTGGCATACTTAGTCCCTTCCTACTTCTAGTATCTCATATTCCATCTACTCTAAGGCTGACTCGGCTAGGTATTGCATAGGAGTACCATGGTCCAGTTCATCTTTTGGGGCTAAGGTGGCCTTGGCCAGGTGTGGTGCCTGGATTTATGGTTTATTCAAAACAAAGAAAAAAGTTGAATTTAAGAGTTAATTTACAAATCTTTTAACACCTTGAAAAGAAAAATGTCTAGAAAACCCTTTTTTATTGAAAAATGGAGTCGCCACTTGATTTTTAAAAAAAAATGAAGAAAAACAAAAATTGGCTACTGATCTTTGAAAACTTTAACCAAAGAAAAAAAGGTTTGGGGGTTAAGGAACAAATCAAGGAAGGTGTTAGGCTCTCTGTTTGTCCAACCATAAGATTGACCTATACTAATCATCATTGGTTCTTAATTATAATTCTCAAATGCATGCAAATATAGAAAATGAGGATAAAGAGAGAACATCCAAAATTAAATAATAAAAATACATAGCATAGGTATATAGAACGCTAAACAAAGAATAAAAGAAAATCTTAGATCCTAAGGCATGTAAATTCTAGTAAAAAGATACATGAAGCAAACCACATGTGATACACAAAGCATGAAATCATGTAAATGAAGCTAACAAATCCTAATCATGTTAAAATTTGACTAAGTATAATATGGGCTTAAACTAGAGAGAAATAAACCTAAGATTTTCTTAGTTCGAAACATTCTGGTCTATACCACAAATTGCATGCTAGTAATCAACAGAACATATAGAACCATAATTAAGCTACTGAAACAGAATTGAGATACTGGAAATAACAAAAGCATGCGGTCGTAATATATATAGGTTGCGGTCATGAGGTATATGAAGTGAAAGTGCATGGGCACAACGTTGAATGTTGCGACCGTGAGGATGCTAGTGCCATAGTGTCACGACCATAAGTATGAATGTTGCGACCACAGGGTTTGTAGGCACTGTTTTACTAAATTTTAATGAACAGTGCACTGAGGTGTGAATGTGGGATGTATATGCAAAGTAAAGCAAAGAAACAGGAGCATGCTATTATGACTTTAACCAAAACATTATGAGATCACAAAGAACTTTGTTCGAAACATAATCTTAGGATCATGTATATTTATAACTCAATTAATTAAGATCAAAACCTTAACATGTGGATGAGAAATTAAACCTAATTATGACAATAGTAAAGGAATAGACATACAATTCAAGAATTGATATTCAAAATTCTAACCCGACCTCTTCATTGGAGTAAAGAATATGAGAAGAGAAGTGTCGAGGATCCAACAGAATACCTGGAATGCAACAATCCAGATGAATCCTCGAGTTGTAGGGTGTGATGATTAGCTCTATGGTCTCCAAGTAGCAGTCCGATTTCTGTATCAAAGTCGAGTGAGAGTGTGGATTAGGATATTAGTTGAGAATGCAACAGAGTACTAGTGTACTTTTAGTATAGTACTCGATAAAGCAGTAATATCTCGATGTCGGGAAAGTGGTCGGGAAAGTGGTCCTTTGAAATTGTACCAAAGGTATGTTTATATAGAGTATGCCAGCCAATGAGGTGCTGCCACATTCGATGCTCAGAATGGGCTCAAAAAGCTTGCGGTCCCCACCTTCAAAGGTTGTGACCGTGAGGTGTGAGGTTGCGACCGTGAAAAATATTAGGGTTTCCAACAGATTCTTATTACGGTTGTAACATTCAAACAAACGGTCGCGAGGTTCAAAAGGTTGCAGTTGAAGTACTTGGGCCAGTAAACAATCAGGTCGTAAGGATTAAAAGGTTGCGGCCTCAAAGTTCAAAGATGTGATCTTGTGGTTTGGTTTCATGGAATACTAAACTCATATTGCTTCCCGGTGATCGTGCAGAGTCATCATTTCGACTTAGTTTTCATTATTGAAGTCAACTGGATAAGCCTAAGATTTGGCAGGGTCAAATTGTGACGTCTACAGTTGCCCCTCTTTGACAAAACTTGCATACAAGCCTTTCTCATTTCAGTGCTTGCCCTTTCAATCATCGGTAGGGGCCTTTAGTCTTTTGATTAGAGTAGGGGTCGCGAGAGAGCAGAGCGGTACATTGCAACATGTGATGCGAGTTATGTTAAAAACCCAGACACAACATCCATTTGACCGAACCACCAATCTTAAGCTGCAAAACACACATGCATAGAGATGATGGTGGTCGTGCCCGAATTTTTATCGACCTACCTATGTACCCCTTTGCTAGGAATCAGATCAAAACGTATTTCTAGGGCAAATGCAAAAGATGCAAAATGCAAGATGTAAAACGTGATGCAGATGCTAGCAGGTCAAAAGATATCCTAAAGGTCGAGTCAAAGCCTAGAGGAGCACGAGCAAACAACAATTTGAAGATCGAGTCAGATCAAAAAATTCGGTTGGGGACAAAATAATTACAAGGATCGAGTCAAGATACTAAAAATTATCTTAACCGGGAAACCATGAAATAATAGGTCGAGTCAAGACCTAAAAATTCAGGATGATAATGGAAAAATAATTAAAAAGTCAAGTAAAGACTTTAAAATTAAATTTATCGAGAAAAAATAAAAAATTAATAGATCAAGTCAAGACCTAAAAGTTGGGACGAGAACACGGGATAAAAATAAATAAAAAGTCGAGTAAAGATTTTAAAATTAAATTTGTCAAAAAAAATCACAAATTAATAGGTCGAGTTAAGACCTAGAAATTTGGGATGAGAACACGGGATAAAAATAACTAAAAGTCGAGTAAAAACTTTAAAATTTAATTTATCGAGGAAAAATCACAAATTAATAGGTTGAGACAATACCTAAATATTTGAAACGAGAACATGGGTTAAAAATAATTAAAAAGTCGAGTAAAGATTTTAAAATGAAATTTAAAACCCAAAAGAAACACCCAAACAAGCCCTAAAAGGTAAGCAAAAACCCCAAAACGCAATCATGAAAAAACTGGTACTGTCCGAGTTGTATACTAAAAATCATAAATTTTTTGATTTTAGTATTTAATTTTATTTATTAATAAAATTATTTTTTTTCATTTTTTGTGAGAATCTCAATGAGTAATATATGCATTTTATTATTTATTTAATGTCGTGCATGGATGTCTTTTATTCTACATAGTATTTAATCTGGTGTGGAGAGTTCGGCATGCACATGGAAGATTAGATTAAAAGTTCTTGTAAAATATAAGTTTTTGAATCACAGTTTAGACGGAATTGGACAAACCATTAGTATGACTGTAGCGCAGAGTTTTAATAGACTTGTCTTGATTACGAGGAACAGATAATAGCGTCACCTATTGTTCCGACTCGCTGTACTAGTACACTTTGTGTGTATTGAATAAGACCATGTTGGGGTAATTAATTTTATACTGACTATATAAATTAATTCACACCTCAAGATTATTACGAGTGCTTATACTCTTAATTTCAAAATAATTAATTATTTATGTATATTTAATATTCGTTATTTTGATTCATTAAAGGATTCGATCTTTTGCAGGTCTATAATCCAAGTGAGTTGGATAACGATATTAATTATATGGTGAATATTAATTATTAACAAAATTCAGGTCCTAAAATATCAGGATTGATGATACCCCCTTAAGGAAGTTTATAAGTTTTGACTAAGCCAAATCCTACAGGTGGATTTAGTTATTCAACAGTCAAATAAGTTAAGCAAAATGATTTAAGAATTTTTTGAAGAAATCGATTAAATATAATTGTCGGTAATTTAATTTAATCAGTAGGTATCTGTAATCTTAATGTGAGGAGAATAAATAAGTATTTAATAATAAGAGCTCTAATATTTGGTTTTGAGAATATGGCTGGGAGTGAAATTATAATTCTCTAGTGGAATGAATTATAATTAATATTTTTTATGAAATTGTATCTGGGTTGAGGTGGGTTTTCATAATTACATTGGGAGCCCAAATTATATTTACTCCACATATCCCTGCTGTAACTTATTTATATGCAATTATACAACCCTAACCATAAACACACGTCATATACGACTAGGGTTTTCACGTATTCTCTTGGTGGTTAGAAAGGATTGTGAAGAACACGTTTAAGGTAGCCCATATTATAGATGCATTCTAGCATTTGGGAATACAATAGAAGGCATGAATTTGGAGCTTCAACTTGAAGTCTACAACCGCGAAAGCTTTTAGACTAAAAGTTGTTGTAGCAACCGAAATCAATCATACCAGATTTTGTAAGGTACAACTCTAATCTAGCTTTGGGAGTATATACCGGCTTTGCTTGTGATCGTTTTGACATCAAAAAGTTTTGATCTGGAGCTAGTTTTGGCGTTTGCCCGTTCAGTTTTGTTTGGCTTAAATCATGGTCATAAAGAATGGATCTTGGCAGTTAGCCTTCAACAATTGGTATCATAGCCTACGTTGAATATGAATATGATTTGATTCAAATCCATGTTGTCCATATCAGTTGATCTATCCATATGGGGTTCGGGTATGCTAGAACTGTGTTAACCTTTGTTTTGTAGCGTTCTATTTTGGCTTTGTGGCCATATATATATGAATGTATGATGATGATTTTTGGTTTCCACGGCATTTTGATCGTGGTAGAATCAATGTGAACTCTATTTGGGGCATAAGATCATATATAATCTTCTCTCTCTAGTAGATTGAATGTGAACTCTTGATAAAGAGACATAGTAACCGAGCTTGTAATCTTTAACAGGTTGGAGTTGAGGATTATATCGTGTGTTGGAAGCCTCGGCAGAGATTTTTGTCATTTTGCAGAGTTCTAAAGTGATTAGAACATTTTTGGTGAAGAACGGCGCAGTTAGGGCAAGAAATCACGAGCAAAAAATCCCGATCGCATCCGGACGCCCGACCTTCCGTCCGGACGAAAATCTTTCAGGAGGAATTTTGTCTGGATGCCCGTCCAGATGGAAAAGTTTCTGGAGCAGAACCGTCTGGACAGAGAAGTCACTGGAGCAGGACCGTCCAGATGGTGGTCAACCCGTCGGAACGAAAATAGAGCAGTGTGTTTGGTCAAGTTTTGAGCCAAGATATTTGCAGATTTTGACTCAGATCAGGGTTTCAACATGATGGAATGGTGCTTGGTTTTAGGGGCGCTGCCCTCGACCCTGCCAGAGGCGCTGCCGCTCGACCCTACGACCTGACCTGGCAGGTTGAACCCTATGCCGTAGAGGGTTATTTGTTTAGGATATTATGGATTGACCATAGAAGCCAGGATTATTTGTTTATTTATTGTCATATGCATGTTTATTATTGTTTATGATTTTTGTTGTGGATGCATGATTCTAGACAATATGGACAACCATTATTGTTGCATGCTTAACAAATGAATTAATTTAAATGAATTTATTTTTTCAAAATTAATATAAGTAACTAGATAATAAATCTAAATTCTCAAGTTTTATTTAAAAACATTTTTCATAAAAAGAGATAATTGAAAATTTTATTAGTTACACATATAACATATAAGATTGTTTTTTACCGGAATCTTTGTAATGTGTATTTCATTTTGAAATTATAAATTTGTTATAATTAATTTTTTTTATATAACCCTAAAAAATATTTTAAAAACTAAGTGGGAGATAGAATTTATTTACAGATAAATCTCGTTGTCTCCATCACTAGTTTGTAGGTTATGTAATTAATTTTGCGTGTTGGCATTTAGGCCTTCCTCCCCATCGAATAGAATTAATTACGGAATCACCGGTACGAACCTCCTATGGGATAATTCTAGATAATTGTTAGTGTGAATCACTTCTCTATCTAAAGAGTTCATTGGGAAGCGATTGATTCGTGATTAAGTGATGGTTTATACCAAGCTGTAGATAATAGTATCCTCACCATCTGAGTCACTGCTATTATTTATAGGACCGAAACTACGTTAGCTAATTAATTTTATTTGGCATGGTTTGTTGTCTAGATAATAAAATTAATAGAAATTGGACTGTCTGGACAAATGATGAATAGTAGACGTCCTTCCCATCGAGGCATTCTATTTGCGGGGTACTAGGTTGCTGGAGAATTTTTTTTTTTAAATGGTAGAGGGGACCAATTAAAAATAAAATTCAATGTTTTTGCTTATCTTAATTAATGATTTTTAATTATGTGATTCTCAGGATAAAATAACTTTCAATCCTCTCGCGACAATACTTAAAGAAAACAAGTTAACGGGTCCTAATTATGTTGACTGAAAAAGGAACTTAGATATTGTTTTAACCATCGAGAACTATAAGTTTGTATTAACTGAGATTTGTCCACCAATACCTGATGAGGGGTTGACCGAACAAGAAATTCGGGCTTATTCGAAGTGGCAAAATGCTGATCAGATGGCGCGGTGTTACATTTTGGCTTCCATGTCAAATGTATTACAACATCAACATCAGTCTATGCCCAGCACCTATGACATGATTATGAACCTCAAAGAGATATTTGGGGATCAAAATCATGCGGCTAGGCAGGTGGCCATGAAATGTAACGCCCCAGTTTTTGGGAACGTTAAAGACGTAAATATATGCATAGTTAGGGTTATTCTACTGATACATTGTAGATAAATAGAGTACTTAACAGCATAAATAAAGTTCAAGTGCTTGACCAACCATTTAAAGTAAGTAAAGGTATTACAGTCATCCAATAAAGTGAGATATAGTATCTTGGATAAAAAGACTGAAGAATAAACTCTATTGCTCCCCAAGAGCAAAGTTGAATCCTTGTGGCTCGTTATACCCATATTTTTCAAGATATTCAGGCTCTTCGTGATACTCCTCTTCCTGTAATTCCTGCCCTTCACTTGTGGCGTAAACGTCATCAGCCAAAGCTCAAAAGTAAACCCAAAGTCCTACCCAAGAAACCCATAAGTAATCCACCAAAACCCACAATTATAAAGGTTTAAGCATTCATAATGTCGCGAGAGTAAACAAGTATAGAATTTACATTCAAGGAGGGCAATGCAATGCATGAGATGTATGTGCCCACAGCCCAACTTCTAGACGCTCCCACCTTACGAAGTATGATGCCTTCGCACCAGTGTCAACTCCAAAGTCCAAATTACAATGACAGCATGCCAGTGACGAACTCATGGTGCCCAACAATATTATTATCACAATTTCTATCTGTTGAGAATGTATACTGAAAAATCATGTTTTTTATATATTTTATTCTGGGTCCCTGGCTTTTTAATGAGAAACATTTGAGATGGTTTTGCATTTATGGTTTTATATTTATAATTGTCATGTATGAATGCATAATTCGTATATTCTATCAAGTATTTGACTCGATGCGTACTGCACGAAAGATCGGATCATAGGTTCTGACAGATTATATAGGTAGGCTCACAATCGCAATGGATGCGGACATTCTATTGGTACGATTGTAGTACATCATTATAGTAGCTGGTCTTGGCTAGGTCGAATGGATCGAATTTAGGTTT